>JAOPUG010000105.1:5811923-5823429 GCA_027564375.1 Micropterix facetella
TACATATGAGCTCTTTAAATCCTGTTCTTGCAGAGCTTCAGCGTGACGAACACATTTTTTCCAATTTTCTATTGTTACATTTTCAATGGCTTCGTTAGTTAATTTTTCCACATCAGCCATTTTAAATGTGTTGTTTCTTGCTGCTACTTCTCCTTTGACCTGTGCCCATATCAATTCTATTGGATTGTATTGACAATGATAGGGCGGTAAACGAACCACTTCATGACCCCATTCATTTGCCAATTGGTCCAAATGATATGACATTTCTCTGCGATTTTCGTTTACCTTTTGAAGAAGTTCAACTTTAAAAGCATATTCTGAAAAGGCTATCCTTTGTTGCCGAAGCCATTCTTGAATTTCTGCTTTTGTAGAGGCGGTTGTCGGAGCTTTGTTGATCTGCTGGAGTGGTAACTGGCATTGTTCATTATTAAAATCGAAGGCTCCTCGAGAGTTTGAAGCAATCGATTAAACCAGTCGGTGAAACCCACAGCGTCCATTTCTGTATGGTAATCTTCATTTTTGATTTAACAGCACGGAACCCAATTAGCGCCCGGTATGAATCCGAACTTTTCGCAGCCTGCGTGACAAACAATAAGTCTGCTACCTTTTCCAATCGGCTTTTTATAGTCACCGATGCGATGTATCGCGAGCGGGAGCGACATATCTTGTCGCCGGAACGCTGCATGCACAATGTTACTGCTTACATCGCGCGACACCATGGCGCAAACCCTAGAAATTAACCAAATTTGATATTCCCTATCCAAATTATGGAAAGTTGAAATATTGAATAGAACTTCGGATACCTATATCCGTCCACAATCAGTTGCAATTTACAATTCCACGCATTCGTACAATTTTTATGGTCACCGCTTGTGATATTACCCCGTCGGTGGTCACGCGATTATTGCTTTGCGTTATATGTCAAAACTTCGGATAGATCCGTCAACAATCTGTTACAATTTACATATCCACGCATTAGAACAATTTATATGGGCACGCTTGCGATAATGCCGCGTCGATGTTCACCAGATTATCGCATTGCGTTATATCGCTCATACCATATACCACTGGTATAGTCCCTAATCTAATAAGTCTTACTGTGCACATACCCACCTACCGCACAAAAATCCTTGATACACGCCAGATTATTTACTATAGCATAATCAACTAATAGGAGTGTGTCCACTCTCTTCTCATATCCCCTCCCCCTCATATAATCGAGTTCGTGTCTCCTACCTCATTACGTGTCTTCCAAAATAATCCAGCTTGGCTGGGGTTTCTAAAATGACATTTAAAACTACACCTACCTACTAAACATTCGAATTTTGCGCAATTTGCCGACAGATACATTTTGCACTTACTTTCATTTTGGTAAATATCTCTAAGACGGTAGGTTTAGTTTTTTTTAAACAATTTTTCCAATACCTAATTTTAGCGGTAGCCATTTTAGGAACCATACCTAAAACATTTTTGATGGATAGTAGGCTTTAAGTCTCGATCTTTCTTGGTCATTTTTTTTACTGGCAACTGAGCGGGTGACTCCGGACACGTCACTTTTCGCAGCTGTCAAAATTTTATTCGAATTCAGAAACATCTGTTGTCTTTTGGGATTTTCGATTATTTTGTAGAAAATCTTACGCATTTTTACAAAGTTGTCATCCTATTCGTTTAAAAATTCAGCGACGATGGCGTAAGTATCGATGCAAAGCATTTAATTCGTATGTCGTAAGATTTTTTGTGTTTAGGTCAAACTAAAAAAACATATTTTGCAGATCGAAAGTAACTTTCAAGATCACATTAACCTCGGATCCAAAACTTCCATTCAAAGTGTAAGTAATCGTTTTATTGAAAAAAGAAAAAAGCTTCCTGAATTGGTTTTACAGTACGGAGACTCGTTTATAATTTAGTGTCAGTTGAGGTTATAAATGAAGCTATTTTCGAAACTATTAATAAAGCGACCCAATCTAAAATATCAGTTTTGGTTCTATTCGAACAAAAAGCGTTCCAAATTTTATTAATCCTTGAGAACGTTTCATCGTGTATCTATTTACTTACCTAATAAGAGTAAAAGTATATATTCAGTGTTATTTGTCATTTAAAATCCTCTTTTTGGCTAATTTCAAATGTGAACAATTTAAATATCAGTTGATATTTTTATAAATATCATTAGAAGTAAAATTTCATAGAAGTTGTGAAATACTATAACCCCTGTCTTACAAATTATTTTTTTTTAAATATAAAATGCGATAAAGATATGAAAATGGCCAAACTCTCCTTGAGTATTTTGCTAAAGAAACATTGATTTATAAGGTTTATATGTTGATTTATAATTACAGTTGTATTTCACTGTCACTGACATTATAAAAAAACTATGTTAAAATGGGCCCAGGCAATATAAGTTTAATGATTATGTTATAGGTACTACCCACTTTTAAGTTATTAAACCATAGGTCGCTCTGCGCTAATGAAACAACCCCGATTTACTTCAACAAAATAGGGTTTATATATAGGGAAACACTGTTGCAAATCTGCAGATTTTATGCAAAATTCTTGCACTTCTGCAGGTTTAAAACCTTAATAAAAATCAATGGGCCAATTTACCCTCTCCACTACCGCCGTGGAGAGCTCTCGGCTTAGCTGCTTGGGACTGTAAAACAACAGTGCTATGGAGTTCAACTTTCGTCAAATTAACGAAAGCTGCCGACGCATCACTTGATAGTAAATCGACGATAACTCACTTTTCTGCAACGTCCGCTCAAAAAAATGAAATAAATAATTTCCGAGCAAATTTCGAGTGGAGAAAAGAGTAGACACACTACTAGCCGTAGCTATACAGTGTACTCGAACAGATCCAGGGTCACATCTCCCCTGGTGCCTGCTTCAGGTACCTCTCGCCATCTTCTCCTTCACAGTTGCCCCAGCTTTCGCTCTCTTCTCATATCTCCTCCCTCTCATATAATTGAGTTGGTGTCTCCTACCTCATTCGGATTATCGCATAATTATATATTAAACGGGTCTAGGCTTTTAATTAACTTGCAAAAGAAGAAACATGAAGACGTTGTTAACAGCTTAAATATCACAAGATATTTAGGTTTGTAATGAAGTCTATTTTCAATTTGTTTCCGACGTCATCGGCTGCAACACGCTGTAAATTTTGCTGTCTCCATATATCCCGACTGACAGTAATTTTCATTTTTCTACAGACTCTGACACCGATACTCTGAAAACAATTCAACGAGAGCATGGCCGATAAAAGTTTAAATTCGGGACTACGCAGCATCTTCGAGACCTTCGAGAGTCTCTGCGAGATGCTGGCCACTGACAATTGGCCCAGCAAAGAGACAACCAAGTTTGAAACGAAGAGAGCTTTTGAAAAATGTCGATTGGTCGATGAAGCGCTCGCAAAATTGGAGAGAAACGGCGCGAGAACTGAATTTTTGAGTGTTTTCAATCGGTTTTTGGTGCAGAAGGGATCGAATGTTAAGGATTTTGAGTTTGTGAGTGCTGGAGATGCGCTTTTTAAAAAAATACTGATAAGCGACTCTCCGCCCGATTTGATAGAGTTCGCTTTCGAGGAATATCTATTGGTGTACAGTGAAAAACAACTGAAAGCTCTTTTGAGTGATGTTTTTTGCGAGTCGACTTCGCTGAACATCGCTGTCAAGTATGCGGTACGAGCGCCGTTGCCGCAATCGAAAAAAGACCACATAAAATATGAGCTGTCTTTACGAAACTGGACACGAATGCGCAATATTGACTCCCACATAACAAAATTGCTGCGTGACAGCTACAGCATCGAAATCCTCGAATTTATCATTAAGATTTTATTGGATAAAAGCGCTGGCGATATTTTTTGCCAATCCATAGAAAAAGGACTGCATAGACAATTAAAAGAGCGATGCAAGAGCGACGCTAATCTATGGTATGACATAGTAGCGACTATTGACAAATGCAAAACTGAGCAATTATGCCTCGACTATCCGTATATTTACAAAGAAATTGTTGATTTTTTGATAAACATTAGTTCGACTATGACGAGAGAGAAATCCGGTTTGCAGACTGTTTGGATTAACAAGCGTCTCAAATCTCTATGTCCGCAACTGTCGTTCTTCGATGTGGCGGATTTTACAAAAGGTGTCATCCTCAAAGACACAAATTTAATGGCACTATTTTTTGAAACAGTCGATCATTCAGATGGATCATTTTGGGATGCCGTTTTAAAAGATCAATAATTTTTTATTTCGAATTTAGATTAAGCGTGCCGGAAGCGACGCCGTTCACAGCTGTTTTGAAATTTGCGGCTGAAGAGTTCAGAGTTGATCCAGCGACGAGCGCCATTATAACGAACGACGGCATCGGAATTAACCCTCAACAAACTGCAGGTTTGCTAAATAAATACGTATCTTCTTATTTCGTTTAGGCATTTTTTGTCCACTATTGATTGAACCTATCTTCTTCAGGTGCCATGTCTATTATGGAACGTTGGCTATTATAAATTTACTAGTTGGGTTTGCAGCTGAGACGTCCGTTAAATAGATCGAATTTTGAACGTTACAGGGTCCACTTCGCGTTCACCGTGAACCCCCCTCCCCCCTGCCGTCACTCCTGCCACTGCACAGCGTCTACAGTTTACGTAATCAGTCAATCGTAATCAGTCTCTGAGTTAAAAAGTTTGATATCGATTGACCCCCTCCCCTCCTTAGATGAGATTTCGTAAGATTTTGCTGGACCCCTCCCCCGCTCATTTTGAGCTCATGTAATTAGTGGACACCCCTTGAAGACATCTACATTCCTGACTCTTAGAAGTTTGATCTTCAGGTGTAAGTTGATGTTTCTCCCGCAAAATACATTTTTCAAAATACATGTCAAAGAATGCACTTCTAAGATTTTTTGACTCCTTTTCCGCAATAACAAAGGTCTAAACAAAAAAATCTGCAAAGGAAAATGTCCTGATATGAATAAAACATTTTTTCATGACAAATTGATAATTCCAAAAAAAACTTTTTTAATTTGCTTGATTACCTAAGGTCTTTTCGCACTTGCGGCGTACCGCACGGTGTGCCACATGCGCGCTTACCGCGGCGGTAAACAGTGTAAAGGTGCCTGCGGTTTGCCTACATTTCATTTAAAAAAATACAACGCGTGGTACACTGAAAGTGCGAAAGGACCATTATGGATACACGAGTCTGTTTCAGTTTTTGATTTTTGGTGTACATAGGCCATAAAATGGAACTATATCGTAAGAAATGTAAGCATTTACACTTTATTGTAGATCCCATTTTACAAGGGAAATGAAACGGAAAAACTTTGGTTTTTTGTATCCTTTTCTCGAACGGGGTATAGGTATTTTATTACACTCAGCTGCACAACAAATACGAATAATATTGTAATCCGCACACGGTAATCAATTGTTTTATTAGGATCAATTATATACCATCGATAGAGTGACTACAAGGTTATTTCGGTGAATTATGTGTGCACATGGTGCTTTCGAATCTTCTCCCAGCAGGAAGAGCGCAATTTTTCCGGCAACGGTTGCTACAATCTTCTCAGTGATATTTTAATTCACAGATACTAATTATTTATCACTTGCAACACTTAATACCAAATAGTTACATTGAGTCTTCTGTGAGGAATCTAAAGAAATTATGATCTCTTTTTGCGAGCTTAAACAGATGTGTACAGCGAAAAACACTCATTTCACTTACTAAATAATTTTCAAGTAGGAATATAATAAAATAAACTACCACCTACCATCGCTATCATCCCATAAGATCAGTAACCAATGGATAACTGAAGTGCAAGCGAGGCAAATAGAAAATAAAAACACATCCATAAATTTATAGCATCAAAAATGCACATTTTAAACTTACATTTTGGTATAAGAATGGTTAAAATCGATCCAGAAATGGCTTTATAGCAACAATTTCCTAATTGAATTTAAAAGAATCGCTGATGGCAAATTCCACAATCGAGCGATGACATCATAAGTCATGACCCGATCCGCGACCGCCATTGAAATTAAACAGTTTTCTTTAAATTTTCACTTCATTTTAATCAGTCACGAGCTATCTACTAATATATCTATATCCGTGACGTGCGAGTTAATTTGCATAACATGCAATGATAAAAAAATGCTTCTTACAATAAAAATTACAAATATTGTATAGAGCCAAAATGTACCAATAGCACTTTATAGAATCTTCGGATAATGCGAGAGAGAAACAATACAAACACAGACTTTCGTCTCACTCTCACTTACGTAATATAATTCAGTAACACAATGCCTATTCGTTTTTTATTTTCCTTTCATTGGGTAGCATTTATATATTCTACAAATTTTCGCACGATAACAATACTATCCTTATACTGTTACGGTCAGCAGTATGGCAAAATAAAAATAATATTTATATTGTAAACGATAAATATAGCATGATGGAAAATAGAATTTTCACAGTCTTACCTGCATTTGTGATGTTCGCTCATAATGCTAATAGATGGTGATGAATCAACAGAAAATAAAAATTGTAGCTTTTCCAGTGCAGTAAAAAACACGAAGTTTAACATTTTTTGAGTACTGTATGAGAATGGATATATGAGTAGTTTTGAATACCTCAAATAATAGTCTTTTATTGCTATCCATGTGAAGACAGAAATACAGTATATTTTTGTGTTATTGATCAAGGCGCTTGATAATAATAATAAAACATAAGACCCACCCTTGACCGGACATAACTTGTGAAGTCACAGCCCAATGGCGTTGGATCATGCAATCTTACTGATCGTCAATCGATCAGCGATTTTTAAAACGATGTCTCGGGAACTAATTCAAGTTTTGTTTTTAAAATTGAGCCATAAAAAATACTGAAATTCTCTATTATCAGGGGGCGGAGGGGCTATACTGTATGAAGTTCCCAGTATTATACTGTGACTGTGGCATCGTCGCCGCGCTGTATAGGCTTGTGGCAATACACAAAACCTAATGCACTACGAAACGGAATATCCTAACAGGAGAGGACCGGAAGAGACACTTCGGAACCGGAAACAGCCCACACATAGATGCGCAGCTATCAGTACCACAAATCTTCATCACAATCCTGTCAGCCGCACAAGGGATAGTCTCGAGCTAAGTCGACCCATCAAGAAGCTGCCAGGAATACAAGGATGACGTTCGGATACGTCATGACATATCACCGGTAATACGGGGTAACTGGTAATACGAGGAAAAGGAATGATGACTCGGTCCAATGCCGTCCTAAAGGAACTACCCCCATCAAGCAACACAATAAATACACGTCCGATTCAGAAAATAACCTGTATGAAACGTTAAACCATAAATGGCACCATGGTTCATATTTAACTCCCAAACTAAGAAACATCCAGCACATAACATCACGGAAAACCCTGGAGTTGTGGAGCGACAACCTCAGGAGTTGCGAATGAACCGAGAATGCAATTTCTAAAATCTCTTACCGCTGATGAAAATAACAGAAATTGACAATCCAAGGAATCGTGACATCGGTGCATGGCACGACTTTCTCTGGACACAGCTGAGAGCGACTAAAGAGCAGCGGCCGCCCAGTAGTCATTCTGTAGAGAAAGACAACAGATGCGCTCGCGAGACGGCATGATGCGATAGGAGAGAGTGCAGCGCCGTGATAATACAAAAATCAACGAATTGTATTATTAAGGTCATTCCGCGTTCCGACTGAGAATAATAAAAAAGTGTTATATTTTTTTGTCACGTAATCATTTGCAACCGCAAAACCAACAACGCAAAAGGCTCATCAGAAGCTGGATGTATCTATAGTCTAATCGGAATCTCCAGGAAAAAAACATTTGCATCTATAGAGTCAAACTCTTTCTCATAGACGCAAAGGCAGTGTAGAGAACCATTTAGTATTCAAATGGTTTTTTATATCACTTGCCTAATTCTGAACGTGCTGCTGAAATAACTCTTTTTCGAAACTTCCTAATTTCTTTTTTTCTTTTTAGGTAATATCTTCCTGAAACACGGCTCCGAACTGAGACTTATACCGAGGGACAGGGTCGGTTATAGTAGATAAAACAACTATCGTTTCTTCTGTGAAAATGTAAATAATTCTTATTCTTAAGTCATTCCGGTGCATCGACTCTTCTCTATGGATTATAAGAATCTCTGGATTTTTAAAATCGCCGCTTTACCGAATTAACATCGCCGTAAAAATAAATCACTTTTCTATTTGAACACGCCTTTTTTATTTCTCTTAAATATAAGGAAGAAAATGCATTTTATATCTAAATTTACATATAAATTGTAATTATACGTGTGGACTAAATTAGCATCTTAAATGCAGTTGCGAGGAATGGCAGTTGCTTAAAGTCTTGCTAGCAGATCTAAATCTTTATTATTTACAAAATTGACTATCATTAGTTTAATCTTCAATGTTTAAACTCATTAGATGATCCGTCGCCCTAAGGAAATTCTTCTCGAATTCTTTCTGTGAAAATCTCTCCACGGATGACCTGAAAAAATAAAGGAGAATATATTTATTTGAAATCTAACTGGTGGGATCTAGTCAATACATTCCTCGACCCTGTTTCTTCTTCACTACTGAGAGGGAATGGAAAAATATCAATGGAAAACAGAAAATTGAGTTTTAATGAAAAGTACTAAGCAATGGTTACAGCATAACATAACAATAACACTAGCAGTAATTGAGGCTAACAAGAAACAATTTTGCAAACATGTCTTTGGTACTAAGGAAAAAATGGTGAAGAATAAAATATGATTTCATAGGTTTACTAAGACGAAAAGACAGATTTTACATTTGCTAAAATGAAACGGCTTAGCCTTTCAGATAAGACGACCCACTGAGTGCAGAGGATTTTTTGCGCCGTGTGCTGCGAGGAATGGTTGTTGTTTGTTTATAAATTAGTAATAAAACATCGATTGAGCTGAAATGGGTATTATTCTTTGAAGAACAATAACTAAGCTACATTTTTATATGAACTTTGTATTATAGACATATGACTTTTTATTTTAATGTCTTGTTTCTAAATTGTTTCAAATTTTTCAATAAATATCGATCTTATTTTAATTTTTGCAGTATATATTGTTATTTATAAAAGCTATTAGAAGCATAAATTTACCAGCGATGCTAGTAAACATAATTATAGCTTTTTATTATAAAAAAATAGCTTTACTGCTTTTAATATTGAGAGTTTTTTTTTGCAAAATCCCACAAACCACGCTATCTATCATGTTTGTTTGATTTTTTCGGAGTCATTATTTATTCAGTTAGAATACAAGAATTTTGCATAATTTGCATAAAATTAATTGTAGATTGATTTTATAAACAAAATTATACATAAGAGCAGTTCTGTGTTTATGGACCTATAAAAACGTATCTGTAGTAAAATAATTATTTTTAATTGCATTTTTGTAACATTATATTAAAACTCCAAAGTCGTCCGCACTCGAGGCACATTTTAGGAAAACTCATTCTAGTCAGACGTAGCACCTCAACTGAGAAGTTAATTACTCATTTTCCTCTATTTTTCAGAAGAGATGTAACACATTTCTGTAAATGAAAAGACGTAACGGCAAATACTTCCAACCTGCTTCATGTTCAATATTATTGAAAGGATGCGATTGATCACTTACACTCTGTTCACTGAGAAAAAATACAAAAATGTAGGTTATAATTCACCTAGGAAGGAATTCTAAATTTGAGTTAACAGTTTCAATATAAAGAAAATGGATTCTTACGCATGGAACTAGACGATAGTTTTTCCCGACGTTTCGACATTGTTACATTTGTTAACGTTGTCAGTTACATTTGCCGTCTTCAATGGGACAATGAGATTGTGACTGTCACGGACACTGCTATTCGGCACTCTGCATTCAGTAGGGAATTTTGTGGGTGGTTCGATTTCTACCGATGCGACGCCCGCTGGCGCAGATCGTAGCGATGAATATTTTGGCGCGAATTTTGCAATCATCTGTCCACATACCCCACTGTGTCCTGCTTAACGTTTCTGTTGTCAGGGATCGGCAGTGAAAACTTTTTAATTAGAGGATTCCATGTGGTGAAAAATTTGAAACCTTCATCTCGATTGAGATGGTTCTTATGATTTCTATTGATTATTCGCGGGAAATAGAATTGTTCTTTTGAGAGCACAATTAGATTATAAAACTCTATGTAACCAATGGTACGTTCAACTTGGAATATGTGCTCGCAGATTGCCGTTTTCACAGCCTTAATATGTATTCCATTACTCGCGTCATCATGGGAGCGCTTTGTCCGACATAAGTTAGCTCACAGCTTCATTCTATTTTGTAAACCCCAGGGTTTTGCAGCGGTAGTACATCTTTCATGGGAATCAGGAATTGAGCTACGCTTGGAGATCATCTAAAGACCGTTTTAATGCAAATCAAAATGTTCATTGCTACGATCCGCACCAGTTGGCGTTGCAATGGTAGAAATTGAACTACTCGTCCAACACTCGATGAACGCAGAGCGCCGGTATGGAGCGTCTGCGACAGTAACATCCTTATTGTCCCTGTAAAGACAGCAAATGTAACTTTGCTGATTCTCTGGGAAAAACTATCGTCAAGTTTCACGCAGGAAGAATCAGTTTTCTTTCAAATAAAATTTCAAATAACCGCGAAAGTTTTAGAGTTTACATAAAGAAAGTAGGTTTCGTTATTGTATATATCTTTTCTCGATGAACGGAGTAGAGTATTGATTTGTGCGTGTGGAAATGTATCATTAATTGCGCTCTAACTCATATGAAATACTCCGCTGAAAGGGAGTAGTCATTGGCCAATTAAGTCTTCTCTGTAAATTGTCTAATATTTATGCTGCTCTTTTTTGATAACTTAAAAAAAGAAAATCAAAATAATTTAATAATGAATTAAAGTAAAAATGAAATGGTCTCGATAAGATTGCACATATCAAAATTAAATACATTTACAAAAACTATATTTTTCTCTTTTTTTCAAAAGTTAATGCAGCATGCCGTTAAGGTGATGTATGTAATTTCGATGATTACATTTTTTGGCAATTTTTGAGCCATCGTAGTGAACTAACTGATGATGTTAGCCAACTGGAGAAAAATGTCATAACTAAAATAAGAGTACATTTCTTAAGTACATAGCTATTTCAGAGTTTTCAAAAAGGAATGAAAATTTGAGAAAAAAATAAATCTGGGAGCTATACAGGATTTTTGTATTTTAGAGGATTTTTGAACCCATCTTTCACACTAAACAGCAGAACCAAGAACTTCAAAAAAAATAGTAAGGTATTTTAACAATAGTCATAAAATACATGACTATCTCAGAATTTCAAAAATTAGGTTTTTCTTGATAAAAAATACAAAAAGTGCAAGCTTCATCAATATTCACTATTAATTATTACTTATTTTTGCATGTTTTTTTTTTTACATAAATTATATACATTTAACTTGCAGTACCAATGATATTTTTTTTCAAATAAAATATTAGTGTATTTTTAAAATAATA
>JAOPUG010000105.1:5826140-5836161 GCA_027564375.1 Micropterix facetella
TTCCCTTATTGCATTCGTTTTTTAAACCCGTTTCGTTTTCTTTTCTATTTAACTGTTTTTTTATTGGCTATAATAATTGCGATTTTCAGGTTTGATTTTTAAATTCTACATTTTCTACCCATCATTTTAATTCTTTTTATTATTAATCTCGTTAACCACTAAAGATACTTAGAAATGACTTATGACAAAGATAAATGCATTATTCTCAGGATTTTAAGACACTTTTTTTTCATTTTAGTACTAACCCTCCACCTGCGGGCGATGCGCATGTCTCTTTCATACGATTCTGTGGCGTACGCATTATCGCGTTGCATATTATCTTTGAGCTATTACTGCACGCTTTTTCCCCGTCAAATCTTTTTCTGTTGCTCTACAACATCGAGAGTCGCATTTTCCACGTTCTCAAGTTGCAAGGCCGACGGGAATGGACAAGTTATGACCTGTATCGTAGAACATACACCAGGCGCTGCACAATTTATATTCAGTTGTGCAGCAGCAGTCTTTAGGATCGTGTCGTGTATTCAAATCGTTTACATGCAACTGTCAGCTATTGATTGCAACGTGGGCTTGTGTATGGAACCTTGCATCAAGATTTATCAAACTCAGAAAAATATCAATAAGTTTTCCTCTCTGTTTCGTCCCTTGAGTGCGATATTCGCAATTCAAGCATAATGTATGCTAAATGTAAATAAAATTTGACTTGAAAATATCAGTTTTTGATTTTCTTGTTTCATTCCTTCAATATAATCATTACAACTATTTTAAATATCAAATAAAATTGGCTCGCGATTTTATTTAAAAAAATAAGAAAATCGCCCGCGGTCATAATACCGGAGATATGAAGTATTCAATTTTCAGATTATAACATTTTAAATTCAAAACCCGCTGTAGGCAATGAAGAGTCTGTAGGCAATGGTCCTCAGCATTCTAAATCATATTTATTTTTCTAGTACCAGTATTAATGGATTTGTGATTTTTTAAATTTTGAAAAGGCCGTCATTTTGTTTCAAAATGGTGAATATCTCTTTGGTCATGTAGTTTCTGAGATACAGTGGATACAGCCATAGACACACACACGCAAGCACACACACAGATATTTTCCAGAAATCACTTTTTTGGATCGCCAGGATCTCAAAACGCGGAGATCCGGTGCAAACTCGAATTCTAAATTTTGTTCGAAAACAAGACTCTCTCTATTTATATACTTCGTGTAGCAAGATGTCTTTTTTTGTGAAAGTAAATTACAACACAATTAAACTATGACTACCTAATGAAAACTGTGTGGAACCTGAAGGGCAACATCGATACATTGTCCTTAAGGAGAGTAAACATAGAGATTCGAGCGACAGAGAATAGAAGCATATGAAAAGTGCTGTGAGAGGCGATCGCTCCACGGATTGCCAAAAGCACAAATGTGTTAATTTTCTTCAGATCACAATTTAACAGCACAGCTGAAATTTTGGTGGCAAAATTTGACTGCTCTAGGAGTGAAGTTTGACTGTGAGCTCACATATCACAACCGTGCGGTGACTAGCCGGATCGTCGTTTAGATTTGTGCTCCGGAAGCTGAAGTGGTTCAGCGATGTGAAGGTCATGAACTTCCTTTAGGACTCCATATTGAGGAGCTGACTGGAAGTCAATGCTGCCATTTGGAATCCTCACGAGGAGGTGCACACCCTGATGCTAGAGAAAGTACAAAACCGTTTTCTAAGGTTCCTGCTCTTCAAGCTATACGGATACTACCCAGTCTTATATCCAAGCAATTTTATTCGCGGTATGATTGGGTATAATTCTCTCCGCCTAAGAAGAAAGATGTACTCAATCATACACATTCATAAGATATTGAATGGTAGAGTACAGATGTCAGGCGGATGGCGTTGGTAACAAAAAATGTTCGATGCCTGAATGCGCTCTTGTCAACAGCACCAAATATAGACATATTTCAAATATCTCACAATAGTTTGAAAATTGAACTAGAGGTATTCCTCGGATCTAATTTTTACTATTAAAGTTGTTAAGTATATAATATAATGCATTGTATGAGTAGTACTTATACTGTTATTTTGATGTAAAATATCTATCTAGTGGGATATTAGTATTTAATTTTATTGGAATGTAGTAAATGTGAACAAAACAATGCATTGGATTAATCTGAAGGTTGTTTTGTAAAAATATAAATAAACACAACAGCAAGGATTTATCTCCATCGAAATAGTCAGCCTTATCAAAATTTACACAGCAGATAAGATGGTCTTCGATAGGAGCCAACGGCGGCGGTTCGCCTGTTCTAGAGTCAGATATGACGCAACGACTATGAGAGAGGTTACCGCCTTTTCGAAAACCACAGCGAGAAAGTACAATATAGCTTTGCCAGGAATAGCGAGGATGTCCCAATTCTGCAGGCGAACGCACTGGTCGTGCCCATCCAGAGGTTGCAGACTGTATCCGTGAGATTTTGTTTCGAGATACTTCGAGACACAATTTGACACACCTTTTAGCCAGGGCCTTCATTTATAAACATGACAGTCAAAAATTAAGTAGTCCTCGAATGAATGAATGTAGATTGGGCACTAATAACGTCTATCACGTTGGGATGCCCGGTCCAAACTCCTATCCGGCAGCCTCCCCGAAGAGGGACGTCTTCAATAGAGACGACAGTTTTAATCTTCTTAAAATGTTCTCAATGCCCATCGCCGAGCGCAAGAACGTAACGCAAGATGCAGTGAATGTTGTGTACACGGCAGATTTTCGAAATTCGCGCACGCCGAACCCGCCGCCCAACCACCGTTACAATCTGTGCAGTAACAGCAGAAGTTTGCCGCCTACCCGCAGAACAACAGATGACAATTGAGAGCACTACAGTAGCTTGCAACATCGCCGAAATGTCAGGTGTTAACCTTCACGTGGTAAATTCATTTTATCTTATTTATAATGTCAAGCACCCGCGAGTTTTCGATTTCATATGTTTTTTGTTTGTTCTATCAAGAAATATTCAGCAGTTGTTTTTATACTTTAGCTGCAAACTTACCGCTCTTCAATATTTTTTGCAAGAGATATGCCTGTAAAAGTTTCTTTTATGACAATAATTTGACAAATGAACCAAAAAAGAACCTATTTTGGAGATTTTTGTAAATACACCCTTAAGGTAAAAAGCAATAAATAAATAAATTACTCACTGATTCCAAAATGTTCATTCCACATAGCATGCAAGCCGATCGTGCCGCGGCGGTACATCTCCAGCAATTCACCGTACGAAGCGTTCACTTTGAAACTAACATTATTTTCAAGCGACAGATGCTTCGCTAAATCCTTTAAATTGTTCACTCTCTCTTCGTCTTCGGCGTTTCGGCAGGAACCAATAAAAATCAAGTGTAACTAAAAAAAAATTTGTTTCGATCAGTGATTAAGAGATCAGTGATTAAGAGATAAATAAAGAGATTTTTATAAATGTTTCGACGGCGCATATTGCATAAACAAGAATTTAGATGATTTTACTCAAATGACTCAATATTGTTTTGTGACTTATGTTAAAAGCTGCAGCTAGCATAGCCTTAGTTTGTGACGTATCCGAATATACTATCGCTCTTAATTCATCATCACCAACCTTACTACGGGGCTCGTTTTCGAGGTTAAAATTACCAGAATGGAAGCGATGTAACGGTGCATTCATTAACGGTGTTTGGTTCGTACATATTATTGATATTATGTGCCGTCTCTGCTGCAGTGCTGCCACTACGGCACTCGTATTCGAAACTAATGCAATTTTTTTACTTTTCCCTGATTGCACACACAAAAATATCCAAGCAATAGCAAACGTCAGAAAGACACATGACACTGTTTTTGAGCTAGGTAGATTACTTAAAAATATTGCCTATTATAAAGTTTAAAGGCCCGTTCTCAGTATGACATGCCGTCTGTTTCGACAGACCGTCAAAACAGACGGAAGTGTTAGTGACTGAACAATTTATATGATGTAGATCTGGGAAAAAACAGACCCCGCAATTACACATATGTAACCTCAGATAAAATGATATACTAGATTACTTTAAAATCTTCCCTAGTAAATAGAAAGTGTAAAGGCCCGTTCCCACTAAAATGTCCCATCTGTGTCGACAGACCATCAAAACAGACGGAAGTGTTAGTGACTGAACAATTTATATGAAGTTGATAGGGAAAAAAACCGAGCCCAGTATTTTGAATGGATGTTTTCACTGTGTAGCGCCATCTAAACGCCTGGACCAGCGTAATATAAACGAGCTCGCGCCGATAAATACCACGTGTCGATATGCCCGCGACCTCTCCCAGCAGGCATCATTTCTGCACCCGCATTCCTGTCATAAGCACGCGCAGGATGGAAATAAGCGCAGAACTTTAATTTCGCTTGTTAAGGTCGCGCATGGAGGTCTGATTTTTCTGACAGTTCGGTCTATATGTGAACTATCTTTAGGCGACGGTTTCCATTAACATTGACAGCCCGTCGTAGTAAGAACAGGCCCTAAGGACACATGGTTTACCTACTTACCCGATTCCACAATTGCTCATTTTTAGTCAATAAATTCCTCAATTCATACATCGATTGAAGCATTAGAGGGTGATCTTTCTCGGGCCGAAATTGACCGACAGATATAATATTGATTGGATCTTCCGCCTTCACTAGACTAGTTAGAGCTTTGAGATCGTTAATCTGAAAAACAAATTGGTGAGATTAAGCTTCCAGCCGCGGCTTAATTAGATGTACTACAATGACAATTATTTCATTAGGAATTGATTTTATTGTCCTTCATTTTATTTTTATAAAGCCGAAGTAAAGCCAGGTTCTTGTGAAATACGAAAATGACTGCGTTACTGGCGGTCTTGGAACTATATTTCGTTTAGGTATGGTTCTTCAAAGAATAATAAACATATTCTAGTTCAATCGAGTTTGTAATAAAAAATCATAAACAGATCCAATTACGTGGCATCATTAGTGCTGCCACAATAAGAGGTTAATAAATGTAGTGTTTGTAACTAGGGATGAATGATAGCACACAATATGAGTAATTACTCAATACTTTTCTATCGATACCAAATATTGCTTTTGGACTTACTACCTAGTATCGGTCAAAAATAATCATACTGAATAAACGACACCTGACCATTAATTAACGAGATTAATATGTGCCTAATACTAAATTAAATATGACAAAAAAAGATTTCAAATTCCAGTTGTGGTAAGTTCCCAACAGTGAGGAACTGATCACAGTATCGCAAATATTGTCTAAAAGCTAAAAGCCAAGGGAAAATATCAATGTAAAGGATAAGATATCCATTTATTAAGAGTGCAGCACTAACCCTTTAGAAGAAGGGTTCCAGTGGGGCGCACCCGACCCGCCCACTTGGTAGGAGTAAAATGATCAACAGGGGGCGCGATGGCTCTAAAAATAAACCGTATGTTCTTGTTATGTCTTGTTGCCAACAACCCACAACATATTTAACCAAATCAAGTTACTTAACGTTATCATTGCGGCGCAAAGTTCGCATTTATGTGAACTGTTTTTTTCTGTGACCACTATACGACCCTTGTATGACCCGTAACGTATCACTCACGCACCGCCGACTACACCACCCCAAATTTATGAATTAATCAGAAATCCATTTATGACTGATGCCGAACAACTGTCTGAGATATTGCAAAAAGAAGCTTTGGATGTGAAAAACGATTCGTCTGCTCGCAACCATTAAAGTCACATGGATTTGATGGAATTTTGGATAAAATATTATGCCATTTATCCTATTGCCGGCAAAGGAGCGCTGCGTGCCCTTTTGCCATTCTCAATTACCTATCTTTGTGAAATTGGTTTTTCAACTTTGTTGAGAATAAATACAAAACAAAGAAATACACTACATGTTGAAAATGATATCCGCTGTGCACTACTATGCAGCTTAGGATTTACTAATTTGTTAATAAAGTGCAGCCCCGGTGCTCTCACTAATTATAAAGTTATTGTTTTTAAGAAACAAAAAGTTGAAAAAACTCAAAAAACTTTTTTGACTATTTACTAGATTGCTATTGCTACCAGTAGGCTTCCGCTATTATTACTCCGATATCAAGCAGTATTATTTTATCCCTATTTTTGGCTCTCAAGAAGTAGTAATGAAATCTCCAAGATAGCGAACTTGATTACAAGATCATACCAACTTCAAATAAATTTAAAAAAAAGCGTTCATACCTCACAAGGCGGGTACACACGATGCGTTTTCAATGGAACGTTCCACAGCTCGTTAATATGGTCCTCTGTCCATGTTCCGTTTACCATTATAATATCGGCGCATCCTCCAATTAGACCATAGCACTGAAATTACAGATTATGATTACAACTGTCTAAGAATATATTATTAAATAAAATTGTTATGTTAGTCCGATAGAGTAAAATACCTATTTTTATCGTTTGTGGTAAACATAAATAAACAGAATTGATTTATCACTTATAAGCTTTATATAAACATAGTACATAAACAAAATACAACAACAATTCACAATAGTATGTACACACAATAATTTTATCAAGACAATATAAGAAACATACAATAAATAAAAAGAGGTAACATAACCGATGCACAACAGTTACAAATAAGAATACAATCCTTAACCCATTCACAAGACGTCATAAAAACGAGGTATAGAGGTGGATGGTATGGAGGCTACTGTATATTATTTAACTTCCGGAGATCGCTGGGAACACTGGATCCCCCAAAGTCTGGAGAAAATATAGTCATGACAATGCTGACGAATGTAAGAAAAGCTGTGAGGAATCTCTTGAAACTCCTCCGCTAATCGTATAATCTCCGCCCTAACTGTAAACCCTGCGAATTATCAATATACGAGCATAATCAGTAATCGATCAGAAAAACTAAATTTCAAAACCAAAATAATAAAGAAACTTACAGCATGACTGGAAATCGGTAGACCACAAAACAGAAAATTCCGCCTATCCTCATAATTATACTGACTGAAATTATACAACCATATCGTCGAGAAAATAAATAAATTTACAATAAAATCGAGCAACATTGCGCGCTTAAAAACCCAAACAAAACAAACCAATCTACTCTATAAATCAATTAATCTCTATAAAATCAGCAAAACCGATGCATGCAAAAATAAATCTACAGTGTGCCGTGCCGCCTGGAGATTTACCGCCCTCTTGCGATCGATTTTATACTATCTTGCAACCCACCTACGGCCAGTTAGATAAAATTCTGGTAAATTGGCAGGCAAAATTTAAAAAAAAAAATATATGAATATTAAATTTAACAATTCAGAAAAAAGGAATTTTCAAATAGGAATGACGGAACTAATTTAATATTTTTAACAAAATACGTTACAGGTTCATTATTGATGTCAAGCCATGAAGCTAGTAAAATGGGAAGACAGAGCACATGACCCAATGTACAACGCAATGTCGAAATAACCAAAAATGTTTTTTTAAATACATTTTCTGTACAAATGAAGTGTTTTGTAAAAGATGGATAAATCCAAGGCCAATGCAAGAAGTGGAAGGTAACAATCGCTATCAACAATAAGCTCCAAATGGCCAGTAAATCATTCCGGCAATAATGATAGCTGAGCTATGGAATACAGCAAACCAGGAGCCGACTAATTTACAGATTAAAAATGCAATTGGGGTTGGATTGGCGATACACTTCGAAGAGGCTCAGAAAACAATCCCCGATGAGTCCTTAACTGGAATTCTCGTGGCAGACAGAAAAGCCGCCCGAGACAAACCTAGCGAAGATCCAATGCAGACGAAATTAAGACCTGGGTCTTAAATTGAATTCAAGTCGAAAGTGAAATTAAAATCAAGGCTGAACGGAAAGACCAAGACCAAGACCGATTGGTGAGGCATTATGCCCCACACTGGGGTGATAAGATAAATAAATAGGTAAGTAAACAGAGAATAAATTGAAAAACTTTTATTAAAACTCGAGCACCAAGGTATTCGGGGCAATCACCTTGATGGATCGAAAATTTCTAAAAGACTGAAAATTTCATGTTTGAATCGGAAACTCCCTATCCACTGAAAATCATGCAATCAGTGAAGAACCACAGAGCTCAGTTCTCGGACCAATACTGTTTACGCTTTATATCTCAAACCTCCGTGCTGCTATTCACTCAACAAAAAGCTTTTACGTGGATGATATTCTAATATTTTTGCAAATCCTCAAGTCCACCATGGTCAACTAGCGACTATCTCTCTGTGATAGTCGCTAGTTGTAGCGATCTATTTCTGAATTGATGCAGAAATGGCTCATCTCGCTGAACCAGGATAAGTGCACCGCTCTCCGCCACATAGGCCAGAGTAATCCTAAACTGTAGTTGGCAGTAATTCTAAACTGCAGAACATTGGCAATGTTCAAATCAAGTCAATTAAAGAACAAAAAGATCTCGGGACATTGATGTCGTCTGACCTGAAGTAGGAAAAATATATTATCACCAAGGTGAAGTGCGCAAACTTAAGGGTATATACGCACTATGCGGTCGCCCGTCCGCTTGACCGCGAGCGATAAAATGTATATAAATATTATTTTCATTCGCATTATCGCATTGCAGTGCGAATGAAAATAATATTTATATACATTTTATTGCCCGTGGTCAACCGGACTACTGCGTGCTAAGAATTCACGAATCACGTTCGACCACCGTTAGAGTTATGCTATCAGATTTGGCGTCGATACTTTGCAAAAGACATTGACTACTAGAGAGAGTACAGACATAATTTACAAAGCTGCAGCGGAAGGAGAAGTTGCAGACACTGGAGGAGTACAGAAAGTGAGGAGACCTGATTGAGACATATAAGATACTCTCAGAGTGTACTCACATTCTACTACCAATTCTACACAGACTACTACCAATGCACTCACATTCTGCCTATTTAAATACTCAACACCAGCCGCCATCTCAGAGACAATGATAGAAAGCTGTAAATAGCGAGTTTTGATTTGAACCCTCAGAAGCACTTTCTATCCAACCGAGTGGCTGAGGACTGGAACACAAACAATTTTAAGAACAAAGACCAACTTAAGAAAAGTGAAAGGACATACCGAAATTAAAATAGTGCAAAATATAAAATTAAATAATGGTTTTAAAACACAGCAATGAATAATAAGTGACAAAATGAAAAGGATAATGTTATAAAAGTATACACATACCCATCCAAATATTTGGTAGTACATTAACTTGAACCATGTGAAGATGGGGTTCCTCGCTATGAGACTCGAATTGTTGTGTGCAATTACTCGATGTTGAACGCGTCTCATCATTGCCGATGTAATTGTCGGGTAATGCGTGTATGTGCCCACAGCGCAACCGGCTATGTATTTGAAAATTGGCAGTGTAAAGACGTAGCCTGTAGTATCAATGTAAATATCTGGAAAAAGAATTGTTGAAATCGAACAATGCATTCTAGAGTTATCGTACATACGCACAAGCACAGAGTTTTCCCTCCCATCTATGGTTATAGCTTCGCAAAGCTTTACTTTGCTTAGCCAATTATTTCAACATATTCACTAATCACATCTCACATCGTCTCACCCTTTACTCATTCTTTATTTGTAATACTTTATTGAAATTTACATGCTTACGGATTATTGAATAATTTATCGTCGAACATTACAGGTAATCATTCTTTATTGAATCCTAACATAAGTTGATAAACATATTATTCAACGATTTCATTACTCGCAACTCGGGAATTAATTAGGTATGCAATGGCTCTAAAGCCAAAAAACATTCTACTACGAAATCTTTCTCAATAATCAAGAAAGCTTTAGATTGGATTCTGTAGGTCGATTCAGTCTCTAAACAGTATCGTTTCCCAGAAAGCCTCGGACGCACAGCCCTCCGTCCAGATATAATTCTTTACACCATATCTTAGAAGATAGCCCTTATTGTAAAATTAATTGTTCCATGAGAATCAAATTAAACAAATACCATGATCTCGCAACTGCAGTTCACCTTCACAAAGTGGAGGATGGTGCTCGT
>JAOPUG010000105.1:5958860-5971173 GCA_027564375.1 Micropterix facetella
GTCATTACAGAAGTGGTACAATGGATCGCTCGTGGTTTGCGTGCTCAGTTAAGGTAGTTATTTTAAACTACCCTGAACATCTTCATATATTATACATATGTACATACAAGAAAATAATCATATGAACCCTTGGATTTGACAAACTCTTGGATTTTCCTCCTGTTCCAGTTTATTTATTCATTTCAAATAGTATTCAGGAGCTTTAAAGAAGAATCCAATTCGCTCTTGAATATTCAATCTAGAGTGTACAAGTAACTACATAATAACTGACTTACGTAAGTAAGGTAATGCTGACATATTTTTTAAAATAAAAAACAAAGCAAACAAAGTACCTATTTCTGATAAAAAAGAGATAGCGGAGAGTTGCCTTTTTAGCTGCCAAAGGGATATGCAAAAGATATCCATCTCAGTGGGTAAGGCATTAAGAAGGGATGTAACCCTCCCCACTGGCCTGTCTAAATAATATTGGAACGATAGTACGGTACGGTACATTAAACAATAGACGCTATCTACTCATTATATAATTTAACGGTGCGTACAATTCAAACTTAGTATTTCTAGTAAATAAATAGTTTATGAAGTAATTTATATGCAAATGTCATTAGGGATATATACCGACGCGTTTCGAGCTAGGGATGCAGTTACAATTTATATTATTCGAAGAAAATGGAGGTTTTGCATATTGGCGTATTTGCACATATCACCTTAATAAAAACACAATATATTTTATGCAGTACATCCAACGTGCATACTCTCTGCATCTTGGATTGGCGTACGCATGCTAGATGTACTGCATAAAATATATTGTTTTTTTATTAATGTACTATGTGCAAATACGCCAATATCCAGAACCTACAATTTCGTCGAATATGTTATGTCTCACCAAAGCAACACATAAATAACTTCATCTATTGTCGCACCGTATTAAAAGAGGCATCGCCAGTTATCATACGGATGACCACACGACGCCTAACTTCATAAATTGTCACTCCCTATCAAACGTGACATCTCCAGCTACCGCAAGGATGACCACATGACAAATAACCAGCGACACGCCAGTTATCATACAGAGAACAGGACGTTTCACCCAGAACATCCCTCACCTCTCGAGCAGCGTCAGACTTCACACTAGATGACCACAAGGCATCGCTCCAGAGATAATTAAGACAACGAAACTTATTGTGTTTGATGCCAGTAACGTTAATTTGAGATATCTATATTATAATCATTCTTTTTGGCACAAACACGTTAACGATAATATAAGACGGTTTTTTAGCACGGTTTTGAGACATTCATTAATATCGAATAAGATGTATTATTAGCACAGAAACAAAAAACTTCTTCTTTTGTTTCCTTATACTCCTTTTTTTTGCACAAGTTCTGATATTGCATAATACATATTATAGGAATTAGACCATTCTCAGTAATTAGAGAGGAAGCGGTTATTTACACTAAGCTAAAGAGTATATAGGAATTTGTATAATCATAAAATTTAATGTATCCGTTTTCAACCAGAAGACTAGGGTAGAATACAAAAGGCCGCTCTGTTTGCGACAGAGTTGCAGCTACGAAATAGTAATTAAATCGTGCATGAAAAATATAAACGAAGGGCAAGAGATCGGACGGGTGAGACTATGAAATCAAGAGTCTAAAAGAGATGCTCGCACAAGGCGTCGTCAGACATTTTTATCATATCAACTTTCAGAGAAGTAGTTTATTTTCGATAGTTTAGCATAGGACAATGTACTGCGTAGCTCCGCACGTAAATTAAGACTATTCACTATTGTAATAATTATCACGATTATAAAATAAAGTATTAAAATTCAAATTTTCAAGTCCGCGATCCGCGAAACGTAACAAATAATATAAATTGTAACGGCATCCCTTTGCTCGAAACGCGTCGGTATATTTCCCTAATGACATTAGCATATAAACTAATTCAGGGAACTATTTATTTACTAGAGATACTACGTAAGTTTTAATTGTACACACAGTTACATTATTTTGCTTTATGGTGTATCGTATGTCGTAGTTATTCGCTATCGGCTATTCGTTATAGCTAGGTACGTGTTCTAATCCGTATGATATAAGGACATACTACTGTCAACATATACCAGCCAATAGAATCAGCCGTGTTGAAGGGAGTCTGTGTTCAGTGGATGGATCGCTACTTAATAACACTACTTGATTGGTTGAGGCGGTCGCTTACCATAGTGGAAATCACTAGAATTCGGAAGCGTATTGCACTGAACGCAGGTACGAATACATGAGCTGTCATCATGATTCGATAAACATCGGTTTTCTCACGAAATATTCGTGGTTTGGAACATTTTAGTGATCTTTAAATCGAATCCAATTAATTTTCATACTTTTTCATATCAGCTGAGAGCGATCCGGGAGTTTGACAGCTGGAGAGAGATTTCTATCTCTTTCTTTGCTATGACGATCGAGTAGAGCGCTATCTCATTCTCGCTTTGTCTAAAATGCCGGCGGAACGATGACGAATTTCAGATCCATCAGAATTTCAGAACTGTTTATTCCGTTTTAAGCTCTAAAAATGCAAATAACTGATTATATGGTGACAATTTGTATGGCAGGGGTACCCCAACCGTAGGTCGTACAGACTCCACAATCAACTGGGCTCTCCACATTTGCCATAAATATAGATTGGCGAAGGAAATGTTTAAAACGGACGTAGTTTACTCGAGTTATCGTGCATAGTATCATTTCTCGCATGATTGTAAGAATTCGGTCCCCCGCAGGGTGGGCTGAAATAAAACTTCGATAATACATCTACATCTGGCTTGGTCGACAACAGGGCATTTAAATCCGAGAGGTATTTAAAACTATAAATGCCATCCGTATTATTTTGGTGCAAGAGTGCGTGTGACCTTGCGCGAACGTAGGTTATCAGAGACAAAAAAACCAATATGGGCCAGTAAGAGCGGGCTATCCGAACTGCCGTTTAGTATGTCGGGAATGTGTAATATCGAATGTATCTCTCTGCTGCATTACATTTTTTTTTAAATTATTTTATTTTATCCATAAAACTAATCAGTAAGGAGTCCTCAACTAAGTCGAGTTATTTACTTATTAACATTATTTTAGACATTACAATAATATAAATATATGAGAAGTAGATACCTCTACAAAATTTACATAAATTTATAGACGTGCAGATGTTTCTCTCATTAAGTGTTTACAATAATTACAATAATAATTCCAATAAAGTAATTATAGAAATAGAATGATTATATTATATTATATGAAATGAACATGATCAAACATACTTTTATCCTCAAAGTAAAATAAAGCGTACCTACTAACAACACAAACAAAATTAATATAAAGATAAGAACTCAATTGGAGCTTCAATTTAGATAGTGGATGGGAGTTAAAAATAAAAATGGTTTAAGTAATAACATAGAAATTATAGTTGAGAGAAGAGTAGAGAAGAATTATAGTCATCGCATGACAATAATAGATTTGCAATCATCAAATTAAATTGGAAGACAATGTGCCATCTCCAAATATTATCATAATAATGAAGAAAAATCTAAAATGCAGAAATCCTTAATGCAACAGATGGGGTTCTTTGTAAGTATATTTATTATTATTTTTGTTGACGTGATCATCTCTTAAGCATCTGAGGGCAGTGGTATCTTATTGTAGAATAGTGCTTCGGTAACGGATGTTGATGGGTGTCCAAGTTACAGGCGAATCCGCTACCGGGATGTTTCAACGAACTTTATCGTTATGTCATCCTGAGATGAACGCAGAGACTTGAATGACGGAGACGATCCACGTAACCAACATCACCAACAAACGAGTGGTGAGAGCTCCTTACCGCAAGGCACTGGGAATTTTCAAAGCCAGTGTGGCGCTCGCGCCCTAACTTCCAGATTTGGCCAGATTTCACCGATCACACGCTGTCTTCGCGGCTTCTACCTTTACAACTGCAGCGTCAATTCTTACCGAATTATCCCGCATCCAAGACTTTCTTTACTTGGCACGGTCACTCGAGATTGGGTGGCCAAACGGATCGTTTTTAAGGATAGACATTAAAGGAAAATATCTGCCCCCGCTCTATAGAAAAGCATACGTTAATCAGACCTTCCGGCTATTCGTTAATTGAGCACAGACCAAATAGTTGGATTTAAGATTCGTGCTACAGGCGAACCCGCTACCCGAGGCATTTCTATGAACTCTATCGTTATATCGCCCCGAGATGAACGCAGATAATGTTGACAAAATCTACCCACGTATCCAACTACTCCCACTGCCCACGAGAGTCCTACGCTTTACCACGAGACACTGGGAATTTTCAAACCCTGTGGGACATCCTCATGCCCTAGCTCCCAAATTTAGACGGATTTCTCCATCCACCCGTTTGGTTATATACGGTCGGTCGACCGGATAGGTCGCGTTACGCTTGTAGCCCCCCCCCCCCCCGGCTATTTCTCAGTTGAGCAAGGCCGGTAAGCCGACCAATACATCAACCGTCCAGGACCGCCCAAGGTTTCCCTCCAGATCAGCCGCTATACGCATAGCGGATTCATCGGTTCGGGTTCGGAGTAGCGGTTTCACAAGTTCCTCTTCGGGGAGGCTGCCGGTGGGAGTTGATCTGTGAGTCGGGTCGACCGTGTTGCCAAATTGGCATTATGTCCCGAGCTGCACGGCCCCATTAGACCCCGTTAGGTTGCCTAATGTGAACACCCACCAGTGCATCAATCATAATGGTTCTATGTAGTATGGGCTATGATGGCCGTTGTGTTTTGTTTGGCCCAGCTCGTGGACCAACTCCCCGAAGAGGGACCAACCCGGTGAACCTGCTGTGCGGTGGACCCGGGGACGGGAACTCAGGCTGATCTGGATAGATGGCGCACGGGGCGGGCAAACCGGCCGTGTTGTCACTGACGGATACTTGGAGGAGTTTAGACGTGTACGCTTCTTAAGCAAGCGGGGGTAAGTAGGTACCTCTAGCTGCTTATCCATAGAAAAGGATAATGTGGGCCACCCAATCTCGGGTGAGAATTGCCGAGTAATGCCCGCCCCGTATCCGCCACATTCCAGTCAGGAATGCCGCTCTCAGATGTAAAGGACCGCGCAAGCGATCTTGAACCTACAACCAGACGAGTAGTTGCAGGAATCCGACTAAATCTGGGAGTAAAAAAGGTGGTGAGGCTGCCCGCAGGGTGGTAATTCCCTGTGCCTCGCCGTAAGGCGTTGGACTCTGACGGGCAGTGGTGTAGCTTGGTACGTAGATTTGTATACGTTCCCAAGTCTCTGCGTTTCGCCTTGGGGTGATAAAGCGATACATTTCGTTAAAACGCTCCGGGGTGGACAGATTCGCCCGTAGCAGATGACATATAATTAAGTACATCAATCATCCAAGGCCACCCGTGGTGTTCCTCCAGATCTACTGCATAGCGGATATGCCAGGTTAGTCCTTCTTCGGGGAGGCTGCCGGATGGGAGTTGAACCATGAGTCGGGCCGACCAATCATTACAGAAGCTGGCCATCAGGCCCGAGCTGTACGACCTCATTAGGCCCCGGTAAAGGATGTAGGTAATATGGTTGGATGCGAGATGGATAGGATGTATTTATGTATTTAGATATACATATATGTAACATTATGTATGTATGTAACATGTGTATTGAGGGCTATAAAATCTGAACTGTGATTTTTTTATAAATAAATAATATAAAATAAAGACACTCATTTCAGTGGGGCTCTACCGCCCCTATTAGGAAGGAGTACGCAGATTTTGTTTTAATCATAATTATGAATATGCGGAAATGGTTAGATATTTAGACGAACGCAGTACCATTTGACCGAACCGCCACAAAAAGACATAAAGGGATATCCAATAGGATTCTCTCCTACTATAGAAATTCATGTTATTTTCAGAGACGATAAATTCAGTTTAGCACGGTGAACACTCAACTTTCTACATTTTTAATGAAGTTTTCCTCTGAACTGGTAACGATTTCATTAAAAGTAAAATATACATTAAATAGACTAAACATTCGTATAATTTCTTTCCTAGCATTTCTTTGAAAAATAGAGCAAAACATTAAATTCTGCGACGTGGTTTGATTTCTTTGATGGTATTTTATCAAGCAATTTGTTAGTGTAGCAGCGTCTTGGAAAAAACAAGATAAAAGTCTTTTAGTTCTTTGCCGTTCCTTACAAGGCAAGGAACCAAATGACATTTATACGTATCTTTCTTTTTCTACGATCAAAGTTTTTGAACAATAATTTATACAGAGGGTAATTAATTTCAGATGCAAAATATTTTAAAGGGTGATAGATACAGTCCCGACCTTATTGGAGTTTAATTTAAAATCTCGGGAAATACCACCAACATATTTTTACAACAATTTTAAGAAACCTTCCTAAGATCTTTTTCTGGTATTATTTCGGAAAATGGAGCAAAACATTAAATTATGCGACGTGTTTTGATTTCATTGATGGTATTTTATTATCCAGCCCTTTGTTAGTATAGCGTCGTGGAAAAAATAATTATGAAGATAAAAGTCTTGTAGTTCCTTGCCGTTCCTAGCCAGGTAAGAAGCCAAAGGACATTTATCTTCATCTTTTTTATTTCAAGATCAATTTTTTTTTAAATAATCTGTATACAGGTTGATTAATTTCGGATGCAGAATTCGGAGGAAGGGTGATAAATATACGGTTCCGACCTAAACTTTAGAGAAATACCACCACGAAATGTTCGGCACTATATTTTTTTGAGACACGGTTTGTAATTATTTTTATTTGGGCAAACTATTTATTTTATCAAAATTAGTTAAATATTTTTTTTTAGTTTATGGGTAGGTATATGAGAATATTATTTATAACTTTAATAAATTATTATCCCTTTACTTAGTCGGAATTAGAAAATAAATTAGAAAAACAAAAGACACGATCTCTAAACATACTTATTTTTTCCCATATAATGTGTTACATAATTTCCTAAAGTGATAATAATTCAAAAATCATATTTCATTAATATGTGTTTAACAAATATTTCCAACATTTTGTGGCAATATATCGTGAGATTGAGGGTGACCATTTTTCTGAAATTGTGTGTGCCAATGTGTCAATCTGACGCTCCTTAAAATATTAGGCATCCGTAATGAATCACCTCTATCTCAAGTAGTTTTGACTTAGTCATATTTATTTTTTCTTGTATAATGTGCTAAATAATTTTCTAAAGTGATACAATTCAAAACGCATATTTCATTAAAATGCGTTTAAAAAATATTTTGAATATTTGGTGACAATACATCGTAAGATATTTCTGTTATTAGGGTCGCCATATTTCTGAAATGTTGTGTGCCTTAAAATATTATGCATCCGAAATGTATCTCCCAAGTATTTTTGACATAGAGTCATCATTTTAACACAGTAATACTTAGTTATTCTTGTATAATTTGTTAAATAATATTCCAAAATGATAATACTTCAAAAAGCACATTTTCATTGAAATGTTTTAAAAAAAATCATTCATTCATTTTCGCGTTTGCTCACTCCGGACAAGCGCAATCTGGCGACCACTTCAAAGCAGTGTTTGACGCTGTTTAAGCGCAATCCGAAGGAATTTCTGCGTCGTTTCGTGACCGTCGACGAAACATGGATCCACTGGTACGCACTAGAGACTGAGGAACAGTCGAAACAGTGGACTTCACCTGGTGAACGTGGTCCGAAGAAGGCGATCGAAGGGCAAAACGATCACTGGGCTCTACTATTCCGAATTATTGGGCCGATTCGACGCCGAATTGCAGAAAAAACGGCCCCATTCGACGAAGAAAAACGTGCTCTTCCACCATGACAACGCACTGGCTCACATCTCTGCCGTCGCCATGGCAAAATTGGTCGAATTGGGCTACGAACTGCTGCCCCATCCACTGTATTCCCCAGATTTGGCCCCGTGCGACTTGTTTTTGTTTCCAAACTTGAAAAAGTCACTCGCCGGGCAGAAATTTGAGTCGAACGAGGAGGTCATCGCCGCCACGGAAGCCTACTTTGCAGACCTCGAGAAAACGTATTTTTCAGACGGGTTAAAAAAGTTGGAGCATCGCTGGGTCAAGTGTATCGAACTAAAAGGAGATATGTTGAAAAATAAATCGCCACTTTTCCAAAATTTTCGTTTTTCTTTTGTAGGCTAAGTAATTATCGGACCGCCCTCGTATATATCAGGTATTTTTGACCTAGAGGACGTCCTCATTCTTGGATTTCAGCGACCTTCTCGTAAAGTTTTCTCTTTCCAGATATTGTCATCCTTCTGTGAAGTAGTTTTCAAGACTTGTCCGTGCAATATTGTTATAATGACTGACTGATACGGGAAGTAGATAGGTAATTACCAAAATATAACCATAAAAACATCAAGAGAGCAAGCGAGCGGTAAGACGGCGTAATGGTACGGCTGAGGAGTTTCTTTCCGCGTTTGTCTTGTGTTCACCTTGATCGAATGCCGGTCAGTTTCTCTTGCGTGTTCGTTCCTCTTGTGCTCACGCACGTTATTGTACATACTTTGAAACGTCTATTTCCGATCGCTATCCGCTCTGCTCAGCTTGGCTCGGAATATTCTGAGCGGCTGCGCCCGCCCTCAATGCCATAGAATGAAGTTCGGACGTCTACTAAAGGCGGACACCTGTTGATTGGCGAGGTTCGCGTACGACGAAGCAAGTAAAAATAAGCATCTGAGCTGCATCTCTGTCATATCTTGTCGGTGTAGCGTTCCTCTGGCCGCTACTGAGGGACGGCAAATTTTCTCCGCTAGTAGGTAACTCTTGACCACAATTACAAAATATAGAATGTAGAAATAAAACATGCGTTGATATGGACAATCCCTAAAAAATATGATAGAACAGTTACGCAAAAAAAAAGACACACCGGTCGGTTCGACATTTACAACTGGTAGGTAATGCGATATAATACAGCGCTAAATGCGATGTAATCGCCGTTTACTTAAGAAATCCGTCTAAATTTGGTAGTTAGATAGTGAGGCTGGACCACCGGGCAGCTCGCTGTCTGGTGCCGGCGTCGGTTTCTAACGGGCCTCGGCGTTTAGTCTTAATTATGTACGTTTCGTATCGGGGCGTTATAACGATAAAGTTCGTTGAAACTCCCCGGGGTGGCGGGCTCGCCCGAGTATAGTCTTAAATCCAAATATCCTTAGAAACGATACGTTGTCCACCCGATTTCGGGTGGCAAGCCGAGAAAAGGGCGCCACATATTCCAGTGGGGAATAGCCGCTTACTTAAGGTAGAAGACAGCGCAAACGACTTTGAGACTGCTACCAGGCGCGAGGGAGGGAGGTTGGATAAATGTGACCACATCTGGGAGTGTGGGTGCGAGGGTGCACAACTGGGTTTGACAATTTCCAGTGCCTTGCGGTGAGGAGTTGTACTCTCACGGGTAGTGTCGTCGCTGGACTGTGGATATGTATTGTCCGAATTCTGTACGTTTAATCCTCGGGGCGATATAACGATAAAGTTCGTTGAAACGCCTCTGGTTGACGGGTACACCCGATTACTCTTAAATCCAAAGTTGTCATACTAAGGTAACTCATGAAATTTTGTTTTTGCAACAGATACTTTAGCACCTCCCTTCCCAGCCTTTTTTCTTTTTTTTATTAGAAACGATATACGTTAGATACAGATAACACAACTCGGGCAACATTTTGACGCAGACTGGCGATATTGATATAAACATTGTTTCCAGCAACTTTGTCGTTGTTCATCAACAATGTTGATCAACTGTTGCTCAACAAACTTTTACCGTGAATATGTACCTATTGATCCGATTCGCCGCCTAATCCGAATAGTTTCGGTCTACCATATTATACAAAGGGCACTAGGAAAGTTTTGCAATATGACGCAACAATGCGTCGCAGGAAGCTGCTTGTTGTTGCATGTTGAGACAGGTTCGTAGCCGCCGCGCCAAGTCGAGGACACAATCATTCATTAGCAGTGAGAGTGGAATGTGCTTGCGATGGCATCGTGGTCACGAAATGAGATAAGGTCAGTTTAGCGTTATAATTTCGTGCGCGATTTAAACATAGATCAATGCTCAGAAGAAATGACTCTTTTACTAGGTGATGTTTCTCCACATTGTACAACGATATTCAGGTGGTACAGAGAATTCCAAAAGAGACATTTTACTCTGGAGGATGCTGAGAGGCCGAGAAGGCCACGAATAGCAGTTACTGAGGAAAACATTACTGCTGTTAGGAACATGTTTGACGAGGACAGGTAAGTGAACTACCAACATATAGAAAGTACTTTAGGCCTAAATGCACCAGCAATTCGTTCGATTATGTATGCTCATTTGTACATGAAGAAACTTTGTACTTTCTGGATGCCTCATCGACTGGCCGAAGAGCAGATGACATGACCGGGATATGCTAAAAAAGTTTGATAAGGGACAATCTCGGTATGTGAACAACATCGTGACAGGTGACGAGACTTAGCTGTACTATTACGAGTTGCTGGTTAAGGCTCAAAACAAAGTTTGGGTCTTTGATGATGAGGACAGACCCATAGTTGTCAGTAAATAAGAAAATGATAGCTGTATTTTTCAAATCGAATGGAATTGCGAAACGTGTCGGCTTGGACACACAGAAGTGGTACACTTAACAGTGCCTGCCTAAAGTCATTGGATCTATGAAGAACCTGTGGCCAAAGTCAGGAACGGACACCTGGTTCTTCCATCATGATAATAATCCAGCTCACCGCGCCAATACCTGCACCGAATATTTAACCACGACAGGACTGAAACTTTTCGAGCACCCTCCCTACAGTTCATACCTTGCTCCCTGCGACTTTGCACTGTTGCCGCATGTGAGAATGAAGCTAAAAGGGAGGCGGTTTTCCAGTGATGAGGACCTTTTGCGGGCTTGGGACAATGAGTGTGCTTTATTCCCTAGTGAAACTGGTTTAAAGATTCGTTTCAGAGAATGCAGAGGTGTATTGAATGTATAGGAAATTACTTAGAAAAAAATAAATAAACAAAGCTGCATTGCAAAATTTTCCTAGTGCCCTTTGTATATACAGTGAATGTACCTACGTACCACGCTTTCGTAGTAATAACGATAATTCAAAGGCATATCAAACTGCACCCTTTTACCCTACTCATTCCTTCGAAGTTTCTGGAATTTCCCATTATCAGAAAAGAGCCGTATCGATTCATTTCGGCTGTTTCGCAACGCGATAAGTCGGATGAGTCTTTGTGACGTCATCCAGATAGATGACAGGATTATGCTGCTTTGATACGAATATCTAATCTCGAGTTAAGCATCTTTACAAGCGACAAAACCGTTCTATTTATAATGCTCTACATACAGTGTGTTTTGCGCTCTTGCGCACTATTTTAAGGATAATAAACTGATTGTCGGCGGACGTAGCGGCCCGATAGCGAAACTAGGCGACCATAACTGCGATTCTCCTCACTTCCTTGGTAAAATGACGAAACTGTCATCTCGTAGACGGCATAGCTCAGAATTTTAACAAAGGCCTTTTTCACGGTTTCCTTTACTGTTTTTAAATTTCAAATAGAGCTGGTAAATTGGCTGTTAAGAATAGGATATAATCGAAGAAAATAGACTCTTTATTGTTTAACTGTTTGCGAGCGTCCATATGTTCAGGTATAGGGGGTGCACATACACGGAGCGATATACTTGCACAAATTTAGACTTGTGCACGTTTGCATGACGCCATATACGACCACACACGGCTCAAGTTTGCTTGTACGATTTCATTTCTGTGTTGCGACTAGACGGGGCGTGTATTGTGCGCAATGGAAGACGCTTTGGCAATTGTTGGTTATATTTTTGTTACCAAAAAAGTCGAAGAAACAGAACTTTATGGTGTAAAGACTGGTTAAGGATAAGAGAGCATTTTCGTATATATTCATTTATCATGAGCAGCTATTTTATCTCTATTGTATTAGTATTTTCCTTTGATTTGTCAAATACATGGTTCACTTCTACAAATATTTATAAATTCCTCCAATTTATTTATTTATTTATTTAAAGGAAAACCAACAGCTTATAATAAATTACTTTAGACATCTAGTACAAAACATAGAGCCAATTAAAGGTTTTTACGTTTGACAACAAAGTAGAGACGTGTGAATTTATCATTAAATATATCGAGTAAAAATAAATTTTAACCTAATTTACGAAATCTTGCTAAGGAATTCCCTGTTCAGCCGCTGCCTAGCTGAATTAACGCTTGTAAGGAATAGATCAAAGTCAAAACGTTTGCTCAATGCATTATAATTATTGCTTGTTCGCAACAGAAATGA
>JAOPUG010000105.1:5975420-5986905 GCA_027564375.1 Micropterix facetella
TCATATTTAAATTATAATGCCAGAAGATTATCTTTCGAATAAAGTAAATTTTATGTCAATTTAAAAAAATCATCTTTATTTTATTCCATTTCAAAATTCTATACCTCTATAAAAACACTCTTTATATAGATCTCAAGACTTGGATGTAGTATAATGTTTAATTCGATTCTATAAATCAGCGGTATGTATTTATCCGCTCTATTATAAGTTGTTTTATCGTGTATTAATTGGGTAAAATATTGGGTAATTAGCTATTAATTAGCGATACCGCTAACGATAAAATCCTAATTTTTGCGAAATAATATTTTTTTTCACAAAACGGAAACACTCAAAATAAACGTTTTTAAAGGACTTGCAAATAGTCCTCATTACTTTTTGTAGGTACTGTTATACAGGTACATATAAGCATATGAATCATTTATAATAACTAAAATAATATATAATACAAAAGGTCATTTTGATTGGAGGCAAACCAATTAAAATGGCTCTAACAATCAGCAATATTTAGTAATATAATGTTGGCTTATTTCTGTTCACTGAGAAAATATACAAAAGTGTAGGTATAATTCGTCTAGGATAGAATGCTAAAGTAAATATTTAAGCAGACGTACGCGTGGTTAAAAAATTGGATCGAATGTTTATATGTTTTTAATCTTTTCTCGATGGACGGAATAAAAACCTTTCCATACAGAGTCAGCAGAATCTTCATCAAAACCATTTTTAACGATTAACACTTGTTTTTGGTTTTCATTCGTTTAGACAAAGTAGGTTAATTTCGATGAATCAGCTGTGTAGTGGCATTAATTATGGTCACGTAGTAGAATTTTGATTTATTTGACATATTAATAGATATTAGTCTTTAGCTTGGGTATAGCAATTATTTAATGTTTTATTCAATTCTAAGATGTTTCTTTGCGATAATAAACATGTCTTCAAATGTGAGTGTTGTTAAAATCTTAATTTAAAAAACTGGGGCTGGGAGAAAATCCAAGGGTTTGTCAAACTTCGCCCCATATGATTATTTTCTTGTATGTATGTAACATATATTAAGATGTTCAGGGTAACTAAAACTACCTGAACTTGGCTGGTAAACCATGAGAGATCCATTGTGCCACTCCTATAATGACTCCACCAATGAAGAGGAATTAGTTAACTCGAGTTATCGTGCATAGTAACAAAACTGAGCAGGATTTCAAGTTTGACCACTTAGGTGGCCCAAGTAATATGAAAATATCTTCCAATCTTCACTCACTTTATTTTACGCGAAAATTTTAGAAAAATGTGTTTTTTTAGGGATATGTTATTTGAAAAAAAAGCATAATACAAAACTCATAAAGCCATTTTGTCTCGTTTTCATCGATATTCTTCCGCTTACATTACTCATAAGATATGAATATTATTAAATAAATCTTTTATTCATACGTAAGTTTAAACTTTTATCTAAGTATTAATATAACATGTTATATCTAGTTGAAATATTAACCCATCCCCCCGAAGTGGCCAAGTGTTCTTACAATCCTGCGAGTTTTCGTTACTATGCACGAACGAGTAAACTACGTCCGATTTCAAAAAATCTCTATCTAATTTTATCTAACACGTGGCTAGTCACTTCTCCGCTTCGATATTAGGCATTCATATGAGATGACGAGGCGTGGGCTCGCGACACACTAGTCGCCCTTGCATCTCGGGCGATGCCGATTGCAACGCTGTGTCTCGCTCGCACGCGGCTTCTTCATGGCGAATGACGTAATCATGTTTTCACGCAAGGCTGCAGCGTGTATGTTCATCTGATACTTCAGCGCTCGCCCAGTGAGATATCAATTAATTGTATTATTTTAATTATTACAATAAAAAACAAACTGTAGGACATACATACCCAAGAATTTACTGAGTTCTGCGCATTTTTCTAAATTGGACGTAGTTTACTCGAGTTAACGTGCATAATAACTTTTTTCGCGCATGATTGCAAGACTTGGCCACTTAGGTGGCCGAAGTAATATCTGCATGTCCCTTCATTACCTCATTTCATTAGAAATTTGATTTATTTGACATATTAATAGATAATTAGTCTTTAGCTTGGGTATAGCAATTATTTAATGCTTTTATTCAATTCTAAGATGTTTCTACTTGATAATAAACATGTTTTTAAATGTGACTGTTGTTAAAATCTTAATTTTAAAAATATAGTATATGCGTGACTCGTAACATACAATTTCGACATTTTTATTTGTGTGCATTAGCAACACAAAATGTCACCTGTTTCATGTCAACCGATCACAAGGGCACATGGGTTTTTTGCATTAGCAATCAGAAGTCTTAACAACATTTACAAGCAATTTTATCATATATTTAATCAGCCTTTTTTATTTAAGTAGTGAGGACCTGAGTAACGTGATTTTAAGTGCCTGCATAGCGTGAATATCAGCAAATATGGACCCAAATACTCCAAAACGTGCAGATTGGTCGCCGGGGAAAAGAGGCAAAGCAATTGCCCTTAGCGAAGAAGGCTATACCTATGAAGAAATAGCAAATAGGTCGGGTGGTGCGGCTACGAAGTCAGGTGTGAGGAAATTCTGCAAACGCTTCGAAGACACAGAATCGATGGAAACAACCAGAAAACTAGCAGAAAACTAAAAGTAACTGAGCAAGATAGGCGCAGAATCTGTCGACTGTCTTCGCAGGATCATTGTAGGTCTACAAAAGACATTAACCACATCCTCAGAACAGACAGAAATTGTGTGATAATGGCTTGCGAGCGAGAACATAAAGAGAAAAAACATATCTTAACCTGAAACAGAAGCAGAAATGTATCAATTGGAGTCTAGCACGCGAAAAGTGAACGAAGGAAGACTGGGACAAAGTTATTTGGAGCGACGAGACCAACATTCGCATCTTCGGCAGTGACGGAATAAAGCTTGTCCGTCGCCGGCTCGGTGATGGTCTTTTGCCTGAATACACCACGGCCACTATGAAACATCCCGTGAGTGTGATGGTGCGGGCTTGTATCAGTAGTAATGGAGTAGGACGTCTTACTGTCGTAGAAGGTAAACTAATGCAAAAAAATACTAAAAAGCCATTCTGGAAACGAAACTGCTGCCGACCATCGGGATTTGGATGAAGGCGATACTCAGCGATGCATCTTCCAGCAGGATGGAGCGCCATGGCATACGGCCAGAAGTTCCATGAAGTGGCTCAGTGACCATCACATCACCTTGGCCAGGAAATAGTTCTAATCTAAATCCAATCGAAAATCTCTGGCCTACGTTGAAAATTTTGGTTTCAAGCTATAATCCCAGCAACTAGAGGGAACTGATTGAAGCCATCATGTAGGCTTGGTACAGGATGATTATACCAGGTGATCATGCTCGTCTTGTACATGCAATGCCTTGGAGAATCGAGGCAGTGGTTAAAAACAAGGGTTTTCCAATAAAATACTATTTTTATACACCGTAACTACTGTGCTTACAGTCATAAAATAAACGCTTCCTAGTAATGTTTTCGTTTAATTAAAATTTTCCATGAACTTTATAACAATGCTGGTGTCGAATGCAATATTAAGCATTGTACTTGTTCATTATTAAATAAAAGAAACTTTAAACCCATATAGTGAAATTTTTATGAAGTAATGATATATTTGTCAAATTCATTAAAAGTATCCAGAATTAATGTCACTACTGTATAGCCAGCGAGTTCGTGACATACAAGCGAGTGCTTTCTCTTTCAAATAGTCCTGATGGAAAGTGATGGATAATTATCTTGGCTGGAGAGTGGGGGAAAGCAAGGCAATATTTAAAAAAGTCAGCTTTTGTGAAGAGCCACTGCGATAACGGAAGCGATTGTCAAGAGTATTGATGTGCGACCTGTATTATCAAAATGATACTGACCAACCAGGAGCTAAGATACTTTCCATTTATAGCCGAGTATATCACCGAAATTCGGGATAGTTGTGGTTGTCAACTGCCTCGGGTAAACCCGGCACCCCGGAGGCGTTTCAACGATATATATCGCTATATCACCGCGGAGTAAAACAATGAGACTAGGAACGAGGACAAATCCACGTATCGAGCTCCACCTCAGGCTGTAAAAGACCAATTCCTACTGCGAGGCACTGGTAATTTTCAAACCTAGTGAGGCTATCCATCGCGCCCTTACTACGAGATTTGATCCGATTCTCCGATCCCCCGTCTGGTTCCAGGTTCGAAGTCGCTTGCGCGGTCTTCTACCTCAAGCGGCGGCAATTCCTAACTGGAATTATCGCGGATCCATGGCGTCCTTTGCTCGGCTTCCCACCCGAGATCGGATGGCCATCGAATCATTTCTAAGGATACATACCTACTCCCGCTTTCTTAGGTTGCATTGCGCTTCCAAACTCCTCCGGCTATTAGTTATTGAGAAAACGGCCGGCAAACCGACCAGTGCCTAGCTAGAGCAAACGACTGTCCGAAGTTGGTCACCGCTTTACCGGAATACTAAGGGATCTGGCGCATGTCATCGTTGCTGGGATCTAAGGCCCCTCTTCGGGAAGGTTGTTAGGCATATGCTGGCAAGCCGACTATCTCAGGACTTCCTCCAGGTCAGCCGCCATGCACAGTGGCTTCACTGGTTTCGTCCCTCTTCATGGAGGCCGCCAAATAGGTGTTGAGACGTGAGTCGGGCCGACTAAGATTTACAGAGTTGGTCATTGAGACCCGAGCTGTACGACCCCATTAGACACCAATAACCGGGTTTTAGTATTAAGGGTAGTCTTTAAATAAAATAGCACTAACGTTAGGCTTTGCTCATTGTATGTCATGAGAGGGCCGCCGGAATCACCGCTGCATGAATCTTTGCCTTTTTCACCGCCTGCACAGATTTGGCCATCGAAGAGCTGAACCTGGTAAAAATACAAAGAAACTATTACTGAAAATAGAATTTATATCTGAATGGCTGACGTTTTTAAAACAAACATATATCGAGAGAAATGAATTTAAACTATTAAATAGCTGGAGTACGTAAGGAGATGCTGATAGACCGTCCTTTATATGATTTTGCCGAATTCGAGGACCGTGACTTTTCAAACAATGATAGTTTTATATAAGTCGTGAAGTATTCATTGTCTGACTATATTGCTTGCTATTACATAAAGCAACAGTAATTGGATAACATCATCTATAAAAGTAGCTAACTATTGAACATAAGAAAGGTGATAAAACCAATCCGGAAAACTACAGACTAATTTCTCTACTTCCAGCCATTTCTAAAATTCTTGAAAAAAATATTATTTAATCGACTATATAAAATTTAATATTTTAGTAAATATCGGTTTGGATTTTGGAGAAATATGTCCACAGCTATAGCTATATCTGCGTTAATAAACTGCGTGCATGATGCACTTGAAGATTCACTACACCCCCTAGCTATCTTTTGCGATCTGTCCAGAGCCTTTGACTCGGTTGATCATTCCATTCTCCTACATAAGTTAAACGCCTATGGCATACGCGGAAATGCGCATAATCTTATGAAATTATATCTATCTAATTGTACACAAGTTGTTGAAATAGAGGAATCGAGATCAATGCCGAAAAAACTATCTTATGGGGTTCCACAGGGATCGATTCTTGGGCCTTTACATTTTCTGTTCTTTATTGATGACATTGAGTAATCGTTACCCCACAATGTCCACATAATCCTATATACTGATGATAACAGCTTCTTTGTAAGTGATAAAAATATTGTTGATCTAAGCCATAAGGCTAATAGTGCATTAAATACCGCATGTAATTGGTTCAATTAGAACAATCTCCTCCTAAATTCTAAAAAAAGCACCGGATGCATTTCTCAACTAACTACAAAAGTCAATTGATTCCCCGACCTTATTAGTTCAAAATGATTAACAACAAATTAAAGGATCTTGGTCTTATCATTAACAACAAATTAAACCGGAAGTCTCGCATACATGAACTTTGCAGTAGCCTCTCGTCTGCGATATTTACAGTTCGCAAAATTAATTTATTAGCTGTAGAATCAGCATATCATGCCTGCTTCCATTGGAAAATGGCATATGGTATACTACTACGGGGAAACTCCACTGATAGCTCTATAATATTTATACTTCAAAAGCAGGTAGTAAAAGCTCTCGCGGGGGTAGCGCGAGATGTACATTGCGTTCCGTATTTTAGGAAATATAAGATTCTAACCATGGTATCAGAATATATTTTTCGGTGTCTAATCTATGCAAGAACAAAAAGTTGGCCCGACTCAACGCCTATCCGACAGCCTCCTCGAAGAGGGTCGAAACCGGTGAACCCGCTGTCCTTGGCGGCTCACCTGGGGGAGTCCTCGTGCCACCCTGGATGTCTGAGCGTTGGTCGTGATCGTGGCCTTTGCTTGACAACCTTCCTGAAGAAGGTCCTTCTGTATCCCCCATGTGGTGACATGGCTGGAGCCCCCCAGATTCCCAGTAAAGCGGTGACTGTCGGGTGAAAACTTCATATGGATGGTTGCTCGATGCACTGATCAGTCTACCGGCCATGTATCAACAACGAATAGCCGGAGGAGTTTGGAAGCGCAATGCGACCTAAGGAAGCGGGGGTTGTTAGTACCTTAAGCTATCTATTCTTACATATATACGATTCGGTTCCCACCCGATCTCGGGTGGCAAGCCAAGTAAAGGACGCCTCGGATCCACGATAATTCCAGTGAAGAATTGCCGCTTACTTAAGGTAGAAGACCGCGCCAGCCACTTCGAACCCGCAACCAGATGGGAGGTAGGAGAAGTCTGTCTACATCTGAGAGTAAGGGCTCGATAGATGCCACTCTGGGCTTGAAAATTCCCAGTGCCTCGTGGTAAGGGCTGGACTCTTACGGGCTGAGATGAAGCTCGATACGTAGATTCGTCTTCGTCCTGAGTTATCTGTGTTTAATTCTGGGGTGATATAGCGAACATATCGCTGAAAGGCTGTGGGGTAGCCGGGTTCGCCCGTAGCAGTTGACATTCACAACTGTTTGATTCGAGTAGAACAAACTGCGATGGGTGGATTCTGTGGATAAAGACCTAAGTGCACTTGGAGTGAGTAGCGCTAATGACGACGATGACTATTCTGCCATTGCGTCAGTGTACTTTGACGATGTAATAACAATGGTTCGTAAGTGGGTAGGTAACATACATTAGACGTCGACAAGTCGTATGTGCTTTGAGAAGCTGCCTGTCTGCTCGTCATCTGCCCTCCCTATATCTGTCTCCCAAAATTATGAATTTATTTAGGCCAATTTCATTACTCCTTTAAATAACACCGCAATGTTTGCATTCGGAGCCATTTCGAGCACATTCTCATTAAGACTGGCGGCACTAAAATTCCTCTCTAGATTTTATAATAACTGTTAACGTAGGATATTCTATAGCGAGATTTTCATCTTCGGCAAAAAGGCGTTGCTCGAAATAATATTGGACTTCGTGTATATGCAGTGATGCCAAATGCTCAAAAATCTATGTTTAGAACAATCCTTTAACCAGTGGAACAGCATACCAGGCTTGAATCATTCCAAAACGCTAATCAAGGCTACGGCCATGAGATTGCCCCCGAGGCTTTAGCGCTAAGTTGGATGGACAAAGGATTGGAACTAATTAACACCATTAAGAGAAGGAAGCTACATTACCTAGGCCATATAATGAGAAGCGATAAATACAACCTTCTCCAACTAATCCTACAAGGAAAAATAGAAGGCCGTCGAGGACCTGGCCGTCGCAACACTTGCCGAGTGGTATAAAATGAGTACTATAGAACTTTTCCGAGCCGCAACATCCCGGGCCCAGGTGGCCATGATGATAGCCGACCTCTGATAGGAGATGGCACTCAAAGAAGAAGAAGAAAAAAATAAGGATCAACCTACGCGTACTGAAAGCACTCACGGGACATTGTGACTGAACAAACACATGTTCAACCTCAAGCTCCGGGACACTAGAGTGTGCAAACTCTGCCAAATTTCAGACGAAACTCCCTTGCACCTCGTGTGCGAATGTAGTCCACTCATGCGTAAAAGAAGTTCCAGGCGTGTTTCGGTATTCGACGACGAACCACAGCAACAAACTGAATACCTATTTAACTCCTAACTAATACATCAGCTGAAATTTCGCGGCCTAATGGTTTCGCAGAGTTCAGGCCTAATGACCAGATCTGTTTTCTTCGGTCGGTCCGACTCACAGTTGATTCCTCGAAGAAGGACTTAACCTGGTGAAACCGTTTTGTGACGGATCTGGGGGAATACCTCGGGTAACCCTGGGATATGATGCACTGGTCTGTTTACCGACCTGGCCGCAATCGGCGAATAGGATTAGTTTGTAAGATTCAACTTAACGGCGAACTCGCCACCCCGAGGTGTTTCAACGAACATTATCGTTATATCACCTCGTGATAAGCGCAGAACTTGTGGACATGCACAATCCACGTATCAAGCTCCGCTACTACCAGTGAGAGTCCTACTGCTCACCGCGAGGTGATAGGAATGTTCAAACCCAGTGGGGCTCCTTGCACCTTCACTCCCAGATGTGGTCAGATTTCTCCGATCTCCCATATAGGTTCGAAGTCGCTTGCCCGGCTTTTACCTAATGTGAGAGGCAATTTGTAACTCAAATTATCGCGGATCCGAGACGTCCTTTACTTAGCTATCACCCGAGATTGGGTAACCAGCGGATCGTTTCTAAGGATAGATGGTATTATATCAACATCTACCCCCGCTTTTATAGGTCGCATTACACTTCCAGACTCCCCCGGCTAATCGTCAGTTGAGGATCATAATGGCTCCGTGGAGTCTGGCTTATGATGGCCGTTATGTTCTTGGTCGGCCCAGCTCATGGAGCAGCTCCTATACAGTAGCCTCCCCGAAGAGGAACCAACCTGGTGAACCCGTTGTGTGGTATATCTGGGTACGGAAACAGGCTGATCTGGACAGCTGGCGTACTGGGCGGGAAAACCGGCCGTGCTGTCCCTGGCTAATACTTAGAGGAGTTTAAAAGTGTATGATTTTTAAAAAAGCGGGGAGTAAGTAGGTACCTCTAGCTGCTTATCCATATAAACGATATTGTGGGACACCCGATATTGGGTGATAGTTGCCGAGTAATGGACGCCCCGTATCCGCTATATTCCAGTCAGGAATGCCGCTCGCTGAGGTAGAGGACCGCGCATGCGTCCTCGAACCTGCAACCAGACGGGTGGTCTGAGGAATCCGACTAAATCTGGGAGTTAGGGGCTAGGGGCTGAGGCTGCCCGCAGGGTGGCATTTCCCTGTGCCTCGCTGTAAGGCGTTGTACTCTAACGGGCAGTGGTGGAGCTTGGTACGTAGATTTGTGTATGTCCCCAAGTCTCTGCGCTGCGCCTTGGTGTGATATAGCGATAAATTTCGTTGAAACGCTCCGGGGTGGACGGGTTCGCCGTAGCAGTTGACATACAATTAACTATCATTAGAAACGACCTGGTGGCCACCCGCTCTTGCGTGGCTCTCCGAGTAAAGGACGCCACAGGTACGCAATATTTCCGAGTAACGAAATACCGCGTTATCGCGCAAGCGACTTCTAGCCTGGGATTGGACGGAGAAAACCGACCTACTCTGGTAGTCAGGGGATGAGGCTGCCCGCTGGCTGGCGCTTCCCAGTGTCTTGCCGTAAGAAGTAGGACTCTGACAGGCAGTGGCGTAGTTGTATTGTGGATATGCTATGTCCAAATTCTGTACGTTTCATCACGGAGCGATATAACGATAAAGTTCATTGAAACGCCTCGGGGTGACGGGCATATCCAAGGATAGTCTTAAATCCAAAGTTGATCAAACCAGAAGCTGAAGTACTGTTTATCTAAGTATTCAAATAAGTCGCTATGAACAATCTCAGCCCAAATTGTGTTTACGATTTGGTCGCAAGTGACATTTTGGTTTTTTGAATCGTCCGTAGTGTTACGTAGGACGGACTATATAATAATATATTCTCATGCATGCTGTGCGTTTGTTTGCTCATTTGTTTGTCTTAACCAAATTCGGTATGCAGTCTCGCTGAGTGACCTAAGCCAGCAATAAGATCCGAGTCCCAAAGATGCTGCTGCAGGTCCACCCTGGTTTACTTGGCCTGGAGGAGGATCTGTGTTGGAGGATAAGTAAGGGATCACGAGACGGTCCAAAGTTGCCGATGTATATAGCTACTTTTCCTGCCATGTCATTTAAATTATATTATGTCCCTTATATAAGATCTAGGTTTGGCATTTTCACAGTTAGGTAAAAACTGTGGATCTTATTTCAATTTGAATATTAAAATAGATCAATCTTACCCCACTCCACGGTACTTATTTGTCCAAAAGCATTTTCATGTCATTTTAAAAATTTGTCACAAATGGCAGTGATATAGGTTCAATAATGTTGTGAAAAAGGGCTCTGCTGAGTAATAATGAGGGTCTACCCCCCCCCCCTCTCTTATGCGTTGATTGTTTCTAGGTTATTGCTACTTATAGGGCACTAGGCACTTGCATTCATTATTTATAGCATTTCTACTATGAGTTCGATAATCTTTACTCGTGTACTAGGCATATTGACATAACCGAATCAAATGAACAGGCAAGCTTCTGAATAATTTACATTGCTAAGGAGCCGAGAGCATATTAATGATATATGTACTTCCGGAGGGCTTTAACCTTTAGGTCGTACTATACCTATTGGACGGCGGTCTGAAATGGTTTCCTTTAAGGCTAACGCTCCCTAAAGTGTTCCGCGTTGAACGGAACGAAATTCTGGTGAAAGCGACAATTGATCGAAACTGACAAAAACATCGAGAATCACTCATATTATATAGCTAATGATATTTATACCGTTCATTCGCAGTATGCAGAAAAATAATAATATCTAGTAAAAAAGATAACGGCACACGATGAAACTGCCAATGTTTACACAACAGTCAAATTAGCGGATTGTCGTCAAGCAAAGTTGCCCTTTGAAACAACTTTTCATCGTCTTATTGTTTGAAATATTGCTTCTTAAAATAAAAAAAGAGAGAGGTGTCGTAGGATACCCGATAAAAGCGAAGCTCTTAACTAATTCAATGTTTATTTTAAAGAAATTTCTTAATGGCACTGCCATCTGTCGGGCGTGCCAAGTACTGATCATAGCGGTATCTACACTAGTTTCGCTACAGTCCGCTAGAGATTTCGCTAAATCCAATTTAATGCGTCATATAATGGTTAGAAAGCTGAGGGGAGGGAGGCGGTTAAGTATGAGGGGGCGGAAGGAGGGGTAAAAGCACTTCTGACGATCAAACAGCAAACAAGCTGCTTGGTACTGCCACAAATAAAAGAAGAAGAATCTTCTCACACTTCTGACGGTAATGCGTCTCACCAAAGAAGTTCTGTTACGGTTTTTGCCAGTTCACTTCGCCGCGCGTAACCCCGGTAAATGAGTTTCGCTTCAAAAATATACAAAAAATTAGGTTTCCGGAAGCTAAATTTCACATGAGATTGTATACTATTACCCCCCC
>JAOPUG010000105.1:6122689-6136968 GCA_027564375.1 Micropterix facetella
CGATAACTCTAGTAAACTACGTCCGATTTAAAAAAACCTTTCGTCAATAGATAATTATGGCTAATGCGCAGAACCCATATATATACATATGTTAGTATGTATGTGTGTATGTATGTATGTATGTATATATGCATACATTATACACAGTAGTAGTTATGGGATCATTCCACTTGAGGTCATCGGCTATTATGACTCCTAGCTCCATTTAGCTTACCCTAATATAATTACAAAATTGGTTTCAGATTGGAATTAGAAATGCAAGCAGTGGACCGTTCTTATCGAGAATTTCGCAGCAGACACAGCCGTGATGACGACTTCTATCCAAGATCTGATATTCCATCATCGTCATTCGATATACCTTCTCTTATTGAGCTGCCCACAAAGGAGTATACTAGAGGTGTGTATGATTGTAGTCTTTCTAGGCAATTGTAACACAAGGGATATAGACAACATTGTAAAATATGCCGTTGACAATCCCACACGAACTGGTCCTTTTTTTTGTTGAGTAGCCGGGTTTTTCTTATTTTTGTTGATTTTTCCATTAATATATGAGAAATTCGTTAAAAAGCATCGCTAGATGTTACTATGCCATAGGTAGTACGTATGAATCCTTCAGTGTGAGTTACAAGTCATGATAAAGTTTGGCCTCATGATGGTATTAACTATTTTTTAGGCTGTTTTTTAGGCTTAAATAATGGAAGGCAAACTTTTCTTACAAAAAACACAAAATGGCGACCAGTTATATATTATTTTTCCAAAGTAATTATTTTTATCATAACTAAGACACTAAGTCCTACTATTGCTTTTATAACCAGTAGATTGATCAACTCTATATTAGAAAATAACAAGTGCTTTTACATGCGTTTGGAAGCGACATGTAGATAGTGTTAGTTGCATCGTCCGGCGAAAGTAATAGCGATTTATTTGGAGATCTATAATAACATTGATAATGAATGGTTTTTTATAAACGACTGGTTGATTAGGAAAACCGATTTATTTAAAAAAGATAACAAAAATGTCAAATAATTAGTGCCATTTATGGCGTATTCGTAATAGGCTGATTACTTCAGAGACCTTATTTGTGCATCGGATAGATAGCGCTATTTGGCGAGCAACAATACGACCAAGCTTTTTCTGTCATCGATCCCGCGTCAAACCATATAGAATCGATAGATTAGATCACACTGAATTCAAAAAACCGATTTTCAAAAATTATGAGCGCATTGGCTAGCTTGAGCCGCATTTTCAAAAATGTAAAAAAAAAGCCAACCTCGATCATCATTTCGCGTTTGATATTCGGAATCTAGTTAAATGGTAGCCCAGAGACACCGGAAACATGGTTTTCAGACAAAAATCGCGCAGCGGTGGCACAGGCAACTATTTCCAAAAAAAAAAAGACCGAAAAACAACCCGGTCATCACTTCTTGTATGAAAATAATTTTTTTAAGTAAATTAGGGATAGTCAATGCAAAGTAACCCTTTTTGAGAGCATTTCAAAAATGTAAAAAAAATTGCCGACCTCGGTCATCGTCTGAAAACTGTTTAACGTAATAAAGTGAGTTGCCCAAATGTAGAAAAAAACATTTTCTGACAACTTTTCGATAGTAAAAAAATCAATAAAGACATATTTAGACGTATTAAAAGTTCTACCACTGTAGAAATTCTAAAAAATCGGTTTATTTTTTATTGACTTAAGATGTTTTGAACCATCTAAAATAAGGGGAACAAACTAGTACTAGTAAACCATATTTTAATGCGTTTTTATAAATTTTTGACCCGTTTTTCTCAGAACATAAGGTTTAAAATGGCACTCTTAACTCGAACAATTTTCACTCTTTTCACTCTAAATTTTGAGAACATCTTACAAACACGAGTTATATTTTACCAAAACCCAACTGTCCCATCTAGATGCACTGGTGAGAGCTAGCTTGAAATCTTGGTTGTCATTGGCCAAACCGGCCGACCCGTCAACTCTCTTCAGGTCCAAACACTACTTTGGGCTAACTCTAAAACTGCTCTCCCTGTTTATGCCAACTCCAGAATAACCAAAACTACGATTCTGTATAATTCTAAGGATCCGGCAATAACGAAGCATGGAGCAAGTGGCCGTAGTAATCCAAATGATCGGCAGGCCCACGTAGACATTCACAAAAAGTTTCTTGTGAGAATCAGCCAGAATGGCATTGGTCTGGGGTATGGCAGTAAAACCATAAGCGATGTGGACCTAAAAAAGTCCCTCCAGCAAAGAGATTACGACAGCAACAATATGGCTCATGCTGTTGGCCTTCAATGGCAAAATGATTGGACAACAGTAGGGGACTTTTGGATTCCCCTTCCAATGCACTGGAAGATATTGTTGTATGACTGGACACCAGCGATGCTAACATTTTATCTAAATGCTTTTCATCATACACTTCAAGACCCCAGTAACCTCGCATGTTGGAGCTATTCAGAGGATAGTTCATGTTCTTTTTGTAGCAATACCCCTTGCACAGCTAGACATATTTTGGCAGGCTACAAGGCAGCTTTAGATCAAGGATGGTATACTTATCGCCATGACAAAGTCCTTGCTGCTATTGTGAGGTAATTAGCCTTTCAGTAGCTCTTGCCAACAAGGGTCTTACAGTATCCTCCAAGCCACCAATACAGTTTGTACGGGATGGCTCTAAAGGTAAAAAACATTCCACTACAAAACCTTTTTCAATAATAGAGAAGGATTCAGATTGGATTCTAGAGGTTGATTCGGTCTCCAAACAGTATCTTTTCCCGGAAAGTCTCGGATTCACAGCCCTCTGTCCAGATATAACTCTTTACTCCCTATCTCGGAAGATGGCCCTTACCGTAGAATTAACTTTTCCATGGGAATCAAATATCTCAAAAGACCACGAATACAAATTAAATAAATATCATGATCTCGCGAATGCCATCACTCGGAATGCTTCACTGTTCATTTTCACATGGTGGAAGTAGGCGCTCGTGGCCTTCTGAACAAATCTCTATTTCACCTATTTAAGGATCTTGGTCTCTTCAGGAAAATAATTAACTCATTCCTGGAAAATATATCTAAAACTGCAATTTCCGCATCTCAAATACTATGGAGGGAATGGGTGGTAAGCTCACATGTGGCAAGACAGCTGTCCTAAATGTACCACAGCCGGTTGTTAGTCCGGAGTCCACTACTCACCTTCCAGAAGTGTAACAAGTATTATGATGGGCCCTGGTCGGTGAATTCCATGGCAGCTCTGTTTGTATTTACTGATCATTATTCATTTCAACATTATTACCTGAAATCTTTCCATTTTTTTCTGCTGAAATTGAGTTTTTTTCAAATGCTTACCAATTGCACAAAAAATATTATTTTCAAAATCGCATTTCTCTAGCTATGCTCATGTAGATTAATAGATATTTTTTTCTTATTTTTTCTGCATTTAAATATGTGTTAGTTATACTGCATGCCACAGAGCATTTTAAATTCGACATGCCTCGCAAGAATGGCTCGAACGTCACCATTTTGTATAATTTTTTATAATATTTTTTTTTGTTTACAAGATATGACTCAACCTTGAATATTATTATCCTCTTATTCGTTCTTCAACCCAAAAAAAAAATTGCTTCATTTTAGATGTTTACAGTGGTGTTACCTGTAAAAGTCTCCGCAATAAGTTGCACTATTCGCTAGATATTGTTAGATATTGATTAAAACAAGGTTATCTGAAATCGTCGACGTGAAAGGGATTTTAAAGATAAATTTAACAAACTGAAAAAGGGGTGAAGTATGCCAAAAAATATTTATTGATACATACAGTTCTGTGAGTGCTTGGTCACTGTCGGACTCATTTTCTACGTCGTTGTCATCCATGTCGCTATTTATGTCACTGTCGAGGTCGTCAACTTCATCTTTTGAAAAATAAATATCATTACTCAAAATCACTTCTTTGACATAAAAAATCTTTATATTAAAAATAAAGTTTACATAATAATACCTTTCGTCGATGTTGATTCATCATTCATTTAGTTCCGGTAATTAGTTTCCTGCATACCATTGGAACTGCCTCTTGTTGTCGATCCATCAGCTAATTTAGCGAAAGCTTCTTGAAACCGTAGACATTTTTTAGCAGTGTTAGAGGTCTTTTTTTCCTTTGCGATAAAATGCCGGATTATAGTCACAGCCTGTCATCACGTGGAACCCGGCCAAAGATCTGACTAATGATGGTCCTAATATTGTATACAGCTGAGAAACGTCGATGTATCGCCGTGAATTACCGACACCTACTACAGTCGGTCGTTAGTACGGAGACCACCATTCACCCCATAGAAGTGTAACAATAGTATTATGATGGGCCCGACTCCAGTCGTCGGTGAATTTCATGGCAGCTCCATTTGTATTTATTTATTATTTAAGTTCTTTATACATACACCTATATACAAGGTTAAGTTTGTCTGTTGCTGATTCGAAACAATTTTCAGATGTCTATCGAGTATCAGCTCGTTCATTATTATTATTTTTTATGAACTACTTACGTGTACTTAGTCTGTCAATGGGTAATCTTTTTTACGATATGTGATTCCACTGTCGACTGGCAAAGGCGGCGCAGAGTAGGCGAAGTTGGAGTGGTGATTTGAGTGATTTTTTGGTGTTTACTATTTGAATTTGTTTGGTAGTTTTTTTTGATAAATCATTGTTGCAGTAGTTACTTGTTTTTGAGTTTATCTAATAACAAAATGACTGACTCATAATTTAAGATTTTGGGAGCGATGGCTTATCTCTTCCTAGCCCCTCCTTCCACCGTCAATATTTAGTTGAGACAATTTGTCGGGGTAGCAGAACGGAAAGGCTTTAAGAATCTAACATTGTCCACAAGAAGAGAGATTACTCTATTACTAGAAAATACTCTGCAGAAATATGCGAGACTCAACCTTCGTTAATCCTGCATCTGGCATGAGCTGGTTGCATAATCTATAGACAATAAAGTAAAAGTGCTCTATATACATGGAGCATGTTCCATAGATTTCCCCAATATTAGGAAAGAAGTGCAACGCAATTTCAATCATACAATCAGTTCAATTAATCAACTCTCTTTAAATACAATAACGAAAGTAAGTAATGCCAAATTAAAATTTAGTGATGCCTTACATCTCAATGCTTATATGATTAATCACGCTTACAAGCATTTTGTAAAGGACTAGCTTGACTTTAAATCTAAGATAATTTTTGGCCAATTTTAGGTATAATTGTGCCAAGGATCTAAAAAGCACCGCTAAAGCAAATCTAAAAAAATAAATCTGGACAATTTCAAATAAAAGACTTTTTTGTACACTTGCAGATGTTTTGGAGTCGGCTGCTTTGACCTTTTCTCCAAACGATCCACTCAAGAGACTGAAACAGAAATCTTCCATTTTTCAAAACAGGACCCTCGCAAATTACTTCGCCGTGAGGAAATCCACATTGCCATCGCCGATAATTCCAAGAATGTCCACAAGTCGCTGCTCCACCGTGGAAAGGTTTGTCGGTCACAGCATACGCATGACGAAATATGGCATTACAGCTCCGAAAGTTGAAAAGACACAATTCTGTGCATTATTGGATAGTCCGATGGTAGAATTTAGGAGACGGTGAGTTTATCCCATATTACATAAATTAGTAATCAGAAGGTGGTAGAGAATTTCCAGTGAGAACACCAAATCACTATTAGAAAAGTTGCCTAACCACAAATATTTTTAAATAGATAGCAAAACTAGATACATGAATTTTTTGAATAAAAAGCACAGAATTTCAAGATATTTTTTAAATATAGGTGCAGAACATTACACGATACAAGTGCTGCATTGTCCTAATTAAAAAAATCATAGCTTATGCTTACCTTTAGTTAACGAGTGGGCCTTGTAAAACAATTATTTTTTTTATTGGTAATGGCAAAGGCCGAAAGCTCTGGATTGAGCTACCAAGCTGACAAGGCGGTGACACTGAGTATTCGCAATTTTTTGTGCTTTGCATGTGGCGGACGAGTCAACCTGAGGCAAGCGAAGACTGCCCCATACCTCAATTTACTAGTAAATAATTGACATTATTGACGTATATTTAAATACAATATGACAATGTAATCGTTGTAATGCAAAAGTAATAAATGGGACCCCACCGTCCATCAAAACGATGGAAGCGCTAGAGTCGCTGCGTTAAAAGGAGAGAGGAGCAGAGTGCGTGCAAGGAAGAGATGCCAGCGAATCGGAAGTTACGCAAATGCATTAACGCGGTTGACAGACAAGGGGACTCATTCCGTTAAACAGCTACACGAAGAGCACAAAAAAGCACACATAAAACAAACAGCTGACGTTGTAGGGAAGTCTACACAGACCCTCTCTGCACAGGCTTTAATGAAATGTCTGATTTGAAACAATCTCATCTGATTGAAGTTTAAATATTTTATATTTAATTTTTCTTACTTGAATTGTGCTACTGAAAATGTATCTAATAAAAATATTTCATATATAGAAATAATGCAGTTTACTTCAAAGTTAAAAAAAAAAGTTTTGAACGAATGCCAGTTGTAATCCGACAGTACACTGCCTCAATAACTTCAGCTGGGATTATTATACCCAAAAGTGTGAAATTGGTGAAATCCTATATTCTAATGTTTATAAACATTATCAAGACTGGACGTACAATAGTAGTTTTGTTTTCAAACTGTCTCATTTTTTCAGATATGATAAAACTGCAGTTGAACCTGAAGCCAAAGCTGACTCAAATGAAACTAACGATAAGAATAAACACGAAAATAAAACAGAATTGCCAAAAGACGAAGGAGACTATGATGAAATACCAGAATTTGTCAATGTGGAACAATTAATATTTGATAAGTCTTCCGCTAGCTTTGAAACTAAAACTGAAAATGAAGATATAATCCAGCATGAGGAGATTAAACCGACCGAAGAGATAAAACCGATTGAACGAGCGATAAAACCAATTGAACAAGCGATAAAACCGATTGAACAAGCGATAAAACCGATTGAACAAGCGATAAAACCGATTGAAGAGGAGATGAAAGCGATCGAAGAGATCAAACTACTTGAAGCGGAGATAAAACAGATCAAAAAAATACAGCCTATTGGAGAAGACATAAAGCCTACTGAAGAAGCGATACAAGACAAACTCCCAAAAGCTGAAACGGAGAATTTAGAGACTGTCGAAGAAAACATAGAATTCAATCCCGGATCGCTCAATGCAGAAACGGAACCGGAAGAAATCAGCAATGAAAATGACTATCGAGAGGATTTCCAGGATGAGAGTGACAGCACGGATATCTCTAAACCGGAGAGTGCCCGCGACGACAGTTTCTACGATTAATCTCCGAGAAATGAAAAAGAAAAACGATTATTTTCGAATTTTTTATTCAACTTTTCGTAATACAAAAATATTTTTTAATTTATCATTACAATTATTTCTTTTTATATCCTTTAGAATGAGACATTATTATATATTAGCATATAAATGTACAAATCTAGTTTAGACCTATTTTTGAAAATCATACGATTAAAATTTAGGTTTTATAGATCCTATATGTTAGATTTTTAACGACAAAGTTTCACATTAAGAATACTTATTAAATGCTTTTTTGGTTAGTGAATAATATCTTTTATAATAAACAAACTCAAAACGATATTGTGCGAAATCAGATACAAATATATTAAAACTGGGAGCTCTGTAACGTATATATCTAAGAAATCAAGTAAGGCACATTAGATTACAAGGATTCTTAGATGTGACATGGATAATTATGGTTTTAAAAGCTAAATTAATTATGAGTAATGCACAGCTCAAAGACATTGTGTTTGGCAATCTGCATTAATTTTAAAATGGCTTATCTGAAAAAATATTATCACCATAATCACATGCAATACGAGGAATTAGCGCCATGTATGTTGAAACGTTAAACTATCCGTATATATCATAAAATATCTACCACTGGGTAATTCAAAATTTTGCACTGTAGTAACGTAACGTTCTATTATCAGGACTTTTCCAATTGGATCATTGAAATCGGACTATCGTGGTTGTTTGACATTATAAATAATATTAAACGAATTTACCTCGTGAAGTTCTTTTAGAATGCGACATTTCGGAGATGTTGCAACCGCCGTTGTCTAGGGTAGACTTTCTGGCTTTTTTGGGTGTTAAAGTGACGAGGAGAAGTGACAATACTCTCGGACATACAGTATATCGGAAGCCCACACATATGGACAGAAATTTGCGTGACAGCTCACACCATCATCCCTACCGTCTACGTTCAGTGCAAACATCGCTTGAGACTCGAGCACGCGATCTATGCGACGCTGAGCATTTAGATGGAACATGTTAATGATGTCCTTATAAAAAATGGTTACGGAAAATATCACGAGACTCGCACACGATCCAATACAGACAAAAATCAGAAACCGAGCAGATCACGGGCATTCTTACAATATGTCAAGGGTGTAACAGATCCCTTACATACCACTGAAAACTCCGGGTGTGTATAAAATCAAAAGTAGCTATGGGTTAGCCTACATTGGACAAACGAAACGGTCCAAAGCCACTCGACTGATGGAACACATCAAAGCAGTTAAAATGATTCAGCGAGAAAAATCGGTGATTTGGGAACACATATTAGATAGCGGAACTAACCACTAAGTGCAGTTTGAAAATATCTATTGTGCTATCCAAAGAACAATGTTACATTCCGTGCATGATCCCGAAATTCATTGAAATAAAAAGAACTCCGAACTTCAATAGACGACGGTTTCTAACTCGCTACTATGGGTAATCCTCTTCTTAAAATGTTCTCAAGGCCCATCGTCGAACGCAAGGACGTATCACAAGATACAGTGAGTGTTGTGTGTTCGGGCTGATTTTCAAAATTCGCATGCGCCGAACCCACCGCCCCACCGCCATTATAATCTACGTAGTAACAGCAGCAGTTTGCCGCCTACCCTACAATGGATGACAACTGACACCACTTTAGTCTACTCTGGACAACGGCGGTTGCAACATCGCTGAAATGTCAGAATCTCCTTGCGGTAAATTTAATCTTATTTATAATGGATAATTGAAGTACTAGTGAAACAAAAGTGAATTATATTCATTGCATATAAATATATAGACATGGCATTGGCCTTCGGCAGCTATGCCGCAAAAGAGGCCTGCTGGCTGCTTCGTGAAAGGCCACTTGTTAGTCAGTAGTTCACCGTCTCACGACTAACATCTCCATATCCTTATGTTTCCTCTTCAATCTACAACTTAAAATGCTTTCTTGAGGATAGAGAAATTGCAAGAATAATTCTTCTAACAAGCAGCCGAAAGCTATTAGAATTACGTTTCACATGTGTTTTCTACAATGATGCAGTGGTATTTTGTCAGCGTGTTTAGTGGCGCTGAAGCATTTCTTTGTTTTCAGTGTGCTCATTTGTTTTCATGATCAAATGATAGAGATATGATGTCATCTCCTATATGACATTTTCTCTATTCAAAAATCGAACTGCAGCATTGCTATTAACTTTCTCTCAGCAGTGCTGTCTAGCTTTCTCGTGGCAAATACGGCATTGGTTTTTACCTGCGATTTGTACTGAATGTCAGTCTATATATTTATACGTCAGTGACTATATAGTGCAAAACTTTAATGCGGTCATAACAGCAATGAAATACATAAACGAAACAATCCTAAAACACAACATTATGAAGAGATCAGTTCGGTTGTTTTTCTCTTTACCTAAGTGATTATATGTAATTTTTTTGGCATACGGGCCTAGAAGCCAAGGTTGACATTTGCGCGTCTGTTGCCACTGACCAGAGCCGACTTGGGAGAGTTTGCACCGGTGATCCTCAACCATTTGGAGACTTCGAGTGATGGTGAGCTGCTGCAGTTGAGATCGGGGCTGACGGCCTTCGTTCGAGCTTTCGTTCGGATTGGAGTACTGCTCCGCATGGATAGCAGTCGGCCTAGATTGCGGCACGGCTCCACTATTCCATCGGGCGAATCGATGACAGCGGCTTGCCAGCTAAAAGATATAAATAATTGAGTGAATAAATGAGGTAATCATTATTAATCATCTAAATGCTATAAGCATTTATTTTATTTTATTAAGTTGCAAACATAGACAACACTACAACTTAAACTAATGCTTTGCCTAAAAACAAATTAAACATGTCAACTCTTCACAGGCGGGGCCTCGAGAATTAAAATGTGCACTACGGGTAAATTTTTTTGCGAATTGAAGCATAGGCGGGTTTCTTTCTTTTATTGATTAGTAATATAGCTGGAATATGGAATGTTTATAAAGCTGGAATATGTTTATTATCCATTATAGAGCGATAACTTTCATTTTAGTTTGTATTTTGAAGACCTACGACTTTTGTCGAATGCTGTTTTTATATAACTTTTTTATGTAGCTGTTCTATATGCCTAATGATGTTTTTATATAGATGCCTAATGATGATAAACAGGGCGGGAGGGGTGGTCAGTCATCCAACCACCCGTACTTAGTCTTTCTTTAAGGGCCATTGTACCTCACCCCCATGATGGTCAGTATTCCCAACCTGCAGATCCTGCAACCAATCTGCCTGAGAGATCAGTTACAGAGACCAGGACAGGGTTTCAGCGCACGGTCCGCCAATTGCGGCAGTTGTGCGGTTTAAGAAGAACCGAAGCAACTACGGCAGGCATTCGCAATCCAAATCGCGAATTGCAACCGCCAACCGCAGTGGGTCATGGTCCAATGCATTGTCGCACTTAAGCTTGTTATCATTTGTCGCTAAAGAACATGCATTCGAATTGCAAAGAATATTTCTATAATCGCCCTTTCTTATTAAATAGTGAAGCTTATTTATATTTATTTTAGAATAAAAAGCGCATCGTCCACCAATTTATGCGGTTGAAGAAGAACCAAAGCAACTATGGGGGGAACCGCAATGCGAATCACGTAACCGGAATCATCAACGTCATTGTCGCATTTAAGCTTCTTATCATTTGTAACTGAAGAACATGCATTCCAATTGCAAATAATCTTTCTTTAATCGGCCTTTCTTATACACTAAAAGCTTATTTTTTTGGAATAAAATCAAAATTTTAAAGTTTAACAGGTTGGCGCCACGGTGTTAGGGACTGCCAATGGTCTTTTGTGTCAGTCGCCGGCGATCCGTAGGGACAGCTATGGCTACCTAACCGAAACATCCTTGGGTCGTACAACATAATACAAAAACAGACCCGCTCTGGCCAGGCGAAAGTCATCTTTGATAAAACATAAACAAAACAATTTTTTTTTTAAATTTCATCGGAAATTTCGCCTTGTAAATATTTTATTATTCATGGTACATACGTACATACCTACTAGCAGAAATTAAATAATGATACAATAAAAAATATAAAAAAACTCATAATTTTACATAAGTCGATTATACATTTGTTGAAGCGTTCAAGATGAGGATGTAAATTTTAAATAATAATATATATTAAAAAAAAACATAATAATGATACAAGCCTCTTAAGTGTTGATAGATAGTGGGATTCAGAGAACTGTGCTACCTTTAATTTGTTTTAAAAACCATATTTGCACTCCAAATTAAAATGCAAAAATGAAAGAATCACAGTGCAGTGAGTGGTACATGCACGCATTGTGGAAATAAAAATTCTTAAATAAGTTTGCATAAAATGTAAACCAATCTATATTTAAAACTAAGAATACTTGAGGAGATGAGAGGAAGGAGAGAGAAAGGGTAGAACTGGTTACTTCTGAGAAAAGTAGTACTTTTTGAAGTGAGTCTTGAATGATTCTAATGAAGGCGAGTTTCTTATATTTTGCAACCGTACAATAAGTCGCTTCTTTCCTAACTTTTGTTTCGGATTCTTTTGTTGTTTTCTAAGCATAGCATGATGTACAGTATTTTCTTGATTTATAAACGATTTATGAGTCGTCGGGGGACCGCTACTAGTATCTGGAAGAAAACATTTGTCCTCACAACTATTGGTGGGTGATCCCTAGGTACTGCCGACTAATTATAGTGAATTAACCCTTAAGGGTCCATTTTTTTGCATTTTGAATAGAAACTTGATTAAGGTCGATTAATATCCATCGATAAATTATTTTAAAAAAAAAAACTAACCCTTTGTAATAAGCTCCAGGAGGGGGAGAGGGGTCGATTATAATGCCACCTAACCTTTTGGAAACAATTAATAGTGAATTCATGGTGGCAAACATATCAACCACTTTTTTTTTGTACAATTCGATCGTTTTACAGCGTTTATACTAAATAAACAAACAAAATATTATATATGACCATTTCGTATCAACACAGTATTTAGCACCAAATTGTTGACTGAAATACGTTGACGAAACATGGTTTCGAGCCCCTCTGTTCTTCGTCTCAGTACAAGCAGAAATATTGGTATTGGAGTTGTCATTTGGGAACGGCGCATTTAGTTCCTCACTAGAGTTGCTACTATAATCAAGAGGCAGGACCGGGTTTCCTAAATGTAGTATGTAATCGAGATCTGCCACCGAATCATCGCTGTAATCTAAAAACGTGGTATCTTCCATTGCTTGCGACGTTCTATTGGTCGATGTGGATGGTCCATATGCATCGACAGTTGTGTTAATACATTGGGAAGTATTGAGTGGTGCTTGGATCTGGATCTTCTGGATCTGAGTCGCCTCCAATATCCGATTCTTCAGCCATTTCATGACTTACTTCGTTCATATAATTTTTAAATTACTTTCCTGTCAACTTTCCTTTTCTGTAATCGTCTGCCATATTCTAAAAGGGTGTAAAAATTGATAAAAGATGTTCTAGACATAATTTGAACTCAAATAAATACAATAAAAACATATCTAAAATCCTATAAACCAACAAGAGTCTTCCTATAAATAAACAATAAAAATGACCATTTTCGTTTTAAACATATTTTCTGATTTAATCATCCCATAACATGTCAGCCATATGTTTCTATGGCTCAATTTTAGTTTCAAATTATAAGTAGGTACATCCATCAATATAAAGGAATTATACTATTACAAAGAAATACGTGATAAAAACATTCCAAAATAAAAAAATAGTAAACATCTAAGCTGTCAAATTTGACATGTAACATTTTTAATAAAATATAATCGAAACTACGAACACCAAACATGTTTTTAGTATCAAATATTAATCTATAAACATGTTTTTTTATCTTACCTGTTTTCACTCCAGAGACGGTTTGGATATGAAAAAATCAGAGAAACAAATCGAGACATGTCTAAACAGAGCAACATTGAGCGCAGCAATGGTCGGTGGCAAATAAATAAAAGTGACACATATTTATTTATTTTTTACAACTCCCTCTACCAGTTTCAATTAGATCAAAAATGTTATTTATATTGACCACCATCTGTTTAGCTAATGAAACAAGTGCATAAAGATAATTTTAACCCGGAATTAGTAGCGATATTGAGCTTTATTGAAAGTGGCACGAATATTTGCCACAAAACTATAAAGGGTTAAAATATATTGGTGAGGAATGTTTAATTTATATTTATGTATAATCAGATGGTCAGATGGGAGATTTATACAGTTCGAGGTGCGTTAAATTAAAATTTCACTTGATCGTCAACCCGTTAAACTGTTGTAAATAAACTGGAGAGAGAGTATTTCTCACCTCATTCTCTCTGTCTCCGTATACAAGTTGATGTTGTGCTGCCACTTGAATAGATTCGGATAGGTTTCACAGTTTATATTGCACATTGCTATGGCCTCGAAGACATCACCATCTGCTTTGCTAGGCGCGTCTCTGAAATAAGCAAATTAAACTATTTAAGACTCAGTGATAGGCACGAGGCCCTTCCTGTGAGGCTGATATTAGCATTATCACAAATTATTCCACTATAAATTACATATAGATAGGTAGCCAAAGACCCAAGGGATGATGCAGACAAACATTTTCACTGCAAGATTAAATTAGGTAAAAAAGTTCAAAAGAATTTTCCTGTCATCCGCCGTAGAGATATAAAATGACGGCTAACGCACGGGGCGGGAAAACCGGCTGCGTTGTCAATCGACTGACACCCGGTGGGGTCTGGGAATGTATGTCCCCTAAGGTGCGGGAGCAGGTGTCGACCTGTCATCACCTATCCTTAGAAATGATCTCGGTGGCCAACAGATTATTTCTATTTCGCAGTCAGAGTAAAGGGCGCCACGTATCCGCGATATTTCCAAGTGACGGAATGCTGCATTATTACGATAAAGGTTGCGCAGGACTTCAAGCCTGGTAACAAAC
>JAOPUG010000105.1:6169436-6181160 GCA_027564375.1 Micropterix facetella
GTTCGCAAGCTTTGTTCGAGATGGATACCGCATGAGTTAACGGAAGTTTAAAAATGACAGCGTGTAGAGTGGTGTGATAAAATACTAAAAAAATATGACAGAGGGCAATCATTAGCAGTATATGATATCGCATAAGGAGATGAAAGCTGGGTGTACTGTTACGTACCTGAAAGAAAGAGTCAATCGACGAAGTGGACCTTTCTTTTGATTTAAAGTCAAGAATGGTCGAAGCACTGGTAAAATTATGGTTGCTTCTATTTTTAGTGAGAAGGGATATTACATGATAATTTCACTTGAAAACAGTCACGGCAGATTGGTACAATAACATTTGCTCGTCTAGTGTTTTAGAATAAGTTTGTGAAAAGCGTCCTTGCAGCAAAGTAGTCCTCCATCACGACAATGCATACGCACACTCCGCATTTTTGAAGACTTCAACCTGTGATTTCTTTTTGTATATTTTGTATATTTTGTATACGATTCTCGACCCCAGAAGCGGCAGTGATAGCGTTCCGAGAAACCATTGAAAAGACCTCTAAAAAATAGTTGACCAACTACTTTTCCCAATGGTTTCAAAGAATGAAAAAGTGTATAAAGTATCAGGGAAAATAGTTTAAAAAACAGTAAAAACAATATAAATATTATAAGTGTTTACTTCATAATCCAGAAACATTCAGTACGGCCTAAGTATATGTTTAACAATCGACAAAGTAGACCTAAGAAAGTGTATAGAATGGAATGGAAAATCGGCAATAATTTCAACGGCGATAATGTGTCGGAAGCTAAAGAGGCTCAATCGTTTATGCTGATGTATGTATGGGTATTGGGAAATCTCCATAGTGTATTTTTAAGTAAGTGGTGTGACAATGTGGTAGCGGTGGTGGTGGTGGGTATCAGAATCCAGAAACTTTTAGTTTGGACTAAGTATATCTACCTATTTTACTTGTAACTCAAGAATCAATGAACGAAAATAATTGATATAGGTACAATCGATTCACCACTATTGATTTTTATACAGAAATTTAAAAACATGTATGTTATTTCTTTAGGTCTCGAGATATTCAACTTTTGGATTAGGCATTTTTTTCCTCCAGCTTGTCTGACATTTTGTTTATAGGATATAGGAAAAAACCTGATCGAAATCAGTCCAGTGGTTCTTGAGTAATTAACATACAGACAGACAGACAGATGTTGCATTTCATAATATGTAAGGATAAAACATTGTCAACATATTTTACAGATAAAACTCTCTCGCAACTGGCCCAAATGTACTCACCTTCATTTTCAAAGGGCACATAGACACCGTAGTATGTGGTTGGAGAGTCCTCGCCGACAGGGGAAGACGGTGTGCTTTGTCTGGGCGTCAGCGGCCATAGACGCAGCAATCCGGGAATTATACCATTTTCCCTCTTTGGGCTTCCCATTTTGGCAGAGTTGTCGTTGGCGCGATTTTCAGTGGTCGCGCTCGACATCTCCGCCAAACACACCTGTAAATCGAAATCGAGACTTTTGTAAGTTTTCTTTTGAAAAGACTTTTTGAGTTTCGTGGTTTCGGGAATAAAATTTAAATCTGACAATTTCGTGATACCTCACGCAATACACCTGGTAACCCTAGTGTATTTATCAGACGACATTTTATCAGTCGTTAGCCGGAAGTTGACCTGCAAGCTATGCTCCTAAGTCCTGCGTCTGTGCTGCGTCAGCCAAACCGCTTGCAATTATGAGCAATTACAATGAATAAAAGGTAAGCTTACAGGACAAACTGGAAATTATCAACGATTGTTTGCGTTTTGATGAATGCTCTACCAGAGAACGTCGGCAAGATGATCGGCTGGCACCAATACGACAGCTATTTGACCACATCGTAAGTGCTTCGAGTCAATTATATAGTCCTTCTGATTGCTGTACATTGCACGAAATGCTATTGGGTTTCAGAGGAAGATGCATCTCCAAAATGTAGATCCTGATGTTGTGAGACTCCAAAGCAGCTTATATGCTGAATGCTTTGGTTTATTTGGGCAAAGATTCTACTCCTAGAAACATTCCATCTGCCCATTACTACACAATGCCGTTGACTGAGACAATTCAAGGAGCAAACTAAAACCTCACTTGCGATAACTGGTTTACTTCTATACCAGTAGCTAATGAATTGTTACAAAAGCAAGTGACGATTATAGGTACACTGCGGAAATAAAAAAGAGAAATTCCGCCTTCTTTCATTGAGCTGAAATTTGCCTATTCTGACGAGCTTACACTTTTGTCATACTGCCCGCCCAAATCCAAACAGAAGAAAATTGTGCCCTTATTGTCAACTATGCATACAGCTGCGGATTCTAATGCGAGTAACCAAATACTAGAGATGGTAGATTTTTATAACAAGACCAAATGTGTCGTCGATCTGATGGGCCAATTATGTCATCGGTATGGAGTGTCCAGACAAACCAAAAGGTGGCCAATGGCCATTTTCTATGGACTTTTGAATATAGTGGGCGTTAATCCATGTCCTGCTAAAAATGGCAACCAATCAAGCCCCGAAAAGAAGCCATTTTCTAAAAAACCTGGCCATCAATCTAATCACACCTCAAATTGAAGAAAGATTTATATGGCCAACTTTGCCCACCCATCTTCAGGTTCTTATGGGAGGTATCCTGAAAAAAAGTCCATTGCTCGAACAGAACCCTGTTCCGTCCATAAAAAAAGATGTGTGGTCTGTCCAAGGAACAAGGACTGAAAAAGTATGCAATGTGCCGGAGCCCCTTGCGCGGGGAACATACCAAGGATATATGCCAGGAGTGTAACAAAGAAAGTTTGATTTGTTTTTTTTTATTTAAGGCTGATTAAGTGCTGATGGCTGATTAAGGCTGATTAAGTACTGATCTCAATAAAAATCAGATGCTAATAAAATCTTGTTTTATTTCCAAAATACATTGGGGTCCTCCTGGTCCCCATGGTAGTAATAGTGTTACTGCAGAGATGGGTAGGATTTAAGAGTTAATGATAATATAGGGTTTGATATTTTACCGAAAAACGTTAACGTTTAAAATATGTGATGCATAATGATATTACAATGAATTAGATGTATGAAGTAGGTATCTCTTGTGTAGTAAGTATTTAGGTAGCCAATTTCTCTCCAACGCACGCATTGCGATTATAATTAAGTACCTATATGAATTTGGTTCGTGTCGTATTTCAAACGGTTATCAGCATTATCAAAAATAGATAACAATCCTATGCAAACAATAACAAAAATAACAACACCCACCGCTTGCAAGAGGCTACCTTTCGTTCAAGATGTTAGTTTAGTCAACTATTGTAATAGTCGCCAAATCTTCGTTTATTTCGACGTTGTTGCAATCAATTCGAGCGAAACTTTGCTGACACGACGACGCACATAACCAAAAATGCACAGAGCTGTGCTTGTTTCCGTTGACGCATTCGATCGGACTTGCAGTTCTATAAAAACATGCACGCGCGCCCAAAATAGCACCGATCACTTTTGAAAATAACGTCCAAGAGACGAAGTAAAAAGGCGTTTCGAAATTGCGCTGGCGAACAGACAACAAAAGATGACTTTTCTCGTCTCGATTTGGCAGCCGTTAGCGGGTTCAGTGTTGCCAGGTCTCCAACAGAGAGATGTTGCTGGCGCCGCCCTGAAGTCGCAAGATATAACATTTTTCGTACTGGAAAAAAATATTGCATAAAGGCTATTAAGGTCTGTTAAACTTTAAGTAATTTACATAATATGTACATGATATAAGCGTCTGATTCCTAGAAAAGTCGCTAATAAATAAAGTCGCCAGGTACACATTTTTGTCACTGTCGTCGGCTCCTCCACAGATTCGCAGCAGACACATTTGTAGGAGCCAGATATGCATGCGATAGATTTGCAGACGATATTTTATGCAGGCGTCACAGCAGACACATTTGCAACTGTCAAATTGACGTTTCGAGGGATGTAACATTTACAGGTGACATATTTTCAGAATGTGAAATGAGCGGTTTTAAAAAAATCGTGTTGCCAGAGTATAACTCGAAAATAGCCACGTTTTCACAATAGTAATTTGGGGGTAGAGTTCTGATAACTAAGTCTTTTTATACTCTTCTTATTAGATTGTCCTCTCCGTTACGGATCTCAGCATTCAAGTACATACCTATCTGCTTTAGTGAGAATTTAGCAAAACGATAAAAACAGCGATCTTATTTTGAGGCGATAGATTAACATGTCATGACATGATTGATGACAATACAACTATAAGGCCCTTAGTCCACGACGCTACTCAAAACAAACTAGTTACGAACTCAGATCACCGATAAGTAGCTTCAATGCCACAGTACTATTATGTCAACGGCGGTTCGTACACGACGCAGGCAATCACAAATTGGTTCGTAACGCAATTCGGCCTGTAATTATAACATCGGGAAAAAAATCGTTGCTTCAGTATTTATCTGAGCAATACTATTCTTGCCGTTATTATAATTAAGGGAATACCTCGTAAAAACAAAGTCTACCTCTAGGGTTGACGATAGAAAGGCTTTTTCAGTGAGGTTCACCACCAGCTACGAACGCCTACCTAATAAACATTAGCAACAATTAGAAGTGGATGGAATAGAACGTCGCCTTGGCAGCCGCAACCGCGGCCTCCGCAATATTACGGACTTCAGAAAGAAAAAGCCCTTCGGAGGGTTCCTACTAAGGCACCCACATTTTCATGATTCGGATTTTAGCGCAATCACAATTTTAGATATATAGGTGCATCCTGGTCTATTGGCCTGGAGGAGGATCTGACCGATAGGTAGAGCAAGAATAAAGTATATGGGTATTTTTAGAATCGATGACGAGAGAAACCATTTTGGATAAGTCAGGGGTTACCAACCACGGAACGGTTCAAAGTTGCCGATGTACCATATACCTATCGCTACTTTCCCTTTTTTTTTAAAATTATATATTATTACTATGATGCTGCAGTAATTTACATCTACCAATCATTATTCCTCTCCTCCTTTTCTCTCTATCCCTAAAAACGATACATGTATATTATGTTTATTTTTTAAAACGTTTAATTTGAGGTAATCACTATTTTTTTTGTAATTTGGATGACGGTAGGAAACATTTTATTGGTCAGTTGTGTTTGTAGTTTTAATGTTATTTAGAAACTTGTAGCAGTGCACATTTCCCGAACAATAAACAAATAAATAAGTATCCGTCTCTTTGGTAATTTTTAGGAAAAAGTTTTTTAATTAGTTACATAAACTGAACTTGTGCATGCGGCGTGAAAAAAGATGAGCACAAGCATTGAGTTTATAATACGGAGTGCTAAAAAGTACTAGTGTTATAAAAGATATGGCACAAGCACCGCCAATGACATACTTCAAATTACGTAGTGGTTTATGGCGATCCTTACTGTCACTCCCGCTAGAGGGCGTACTAGTGATTTGGTCCATGGCCTTACAATTCGAGGACGAATTCGACGCTGGCTCCACCTACAAAAAGTTTTCAGCACACATCTTTATTATACAAAAACTTATTTCTCAAACGAATAAAATGAGAAAGAGAAACTAATCTTGGAATAAAGTACACAAGTCAGATTTTGATTGATAATAATGTTAAAATCTCGTCTCTATATCTAGGGACAAATTTTGAATGGAAACGTAAAGGTTGAAAATAAATTACTATTTTGGTTGATGAAAATGCGACTTTTAGAATGTGATGTAGTCACTTTTAAATGAAAATAAATGAACCACTCGATGCCCCGTTACCGGTAATCCCCGAGTCTATGGGAAAGACAATTTTACCCAAATTGGACCAATCAGATTTTATAGAATACCAGATCATCATTTATTTTTGCCTTGTATGTTGCACTTACTTTTCCGATGAAGGAAGGATTGAGGAATGAGGGAACGATTCATGGATAACCCAGGACAGACAGTTTGCGACCCTGCAACAAACCAATTATAAAGAGATACAACACATTGAAAAACATATGATTTATTGTAGGTAGGTACGTATATCAACGTCAAGTATAATTGGATGATAATTATAATTAAAACAAAGTTAAAGATAAATTAAATTCTAGATTTACATTACATCATTTTAATTAATTAAAAGTATGCTTAGATTATGTTGTGAAACGTTGAGTGCAGTGTCTTAAAGCTAATGGAGGTGGTATAATTCGACCGTTGACTAGTGTGGCATTCACACGTTATTTATGATATGGTAAACTTTATCGATATGGAAAATCATAGTAATAATAAAAAATATCAACAGTCTCATTTTATTGAGAATTGAATTTCATTGGATGTGATTGTTGTAGATTTATTATGTTGTAACTGTTCCAAAATGTAGAACTATGCATGTAGTCCACGTAAGTGTATCCGCAGTCACCAATGTACCTACATTTTATATGGTATAGATTTAGAAATGTTGTAATACATTTAACACAACCCATCTTATGCTACGCTATGTATGCGACATCCCACATCGGCCTCGCGGCGTGGGGCGCGTGGGAGTGTGGAGAAGATGAATTGGTAAATACACGCTGAAAAGCGCAAACTTTATTAACAAAGTGTATCGAGTCTTTAAGTCTATCAAGTACCTAGTAATTTTCCGTATCGGTGAAGAATCACAAAAAGAACCATACCAACCTAGCCGAAAACGAAAAACAACGGAATCGGTCATTAAATATTTTTTAAAGAGGTTCAACATCGACGATCATGAACGAACGGTTATCGGTTTGAAAGGGACATGACAAAGGCAGCGTGTTGTCTCATTCTAAACGTTCCCTCTACTAGAAAGAGACAAGTGTCATGCAGGTAACTCTCCTTCGCTTTGCTATTAGTCCGTTTGACAACGTACCTATTATTTTTACACATCGTTAACAAAACGCCGATTAATTTGATTATTTACAGTTTTGTTGAGATCTCCATATTTATGTGACAACTATTATAACTATGTCATAGAATACATATAAACGGATATGTGCTCTTGTGACGATTGGCTTACAAATTTCAGGAAAATTGATGACTGGTAGAGTTTCTATTAGAAATCGATTAGATCAAATCAAATGTTAATGCTGGAATACTTCTAATCCGCAAGTACCCCGATTCGGTCTCTTAAAGTGAATATAAAAAAACTCAATATTTTTACGACTATTCCATAAATTGTGGACCGGTTAGGTAATCAGAGATAGGTAACACGAGTATGTGCATATTTTTTTACAGCGGAAAGCTACAATTCTTTTCTCCTATTTGTAGTTTGTTTGAATGCTATGAAGGTTTTCTTTTTTTAAGTGAGTTCTAAATTCAGGAAAACACTGAAAGGTCATCGGTATACCTATTGGAAAAGTGATTTTTAATAAATCTACCTAAAGTGACCAAAAAAGTCTTAAAAGTCCTATTTTGTACGAAAAAATGATCAAATCTTGAAAAATCACTCCATCTACTTTAACACAAATTCTCATTTTTCATAAGTCCATAGACATAATACACGGATTTAGTTATGTTTACTAGGTATTTCTTCCCCTAACAAGTTAGAATTGTGTCGGTGATGTTGTGTTCAGAAATTGGATATAGGAGACATAGACGACTCTAAAGAAGAATTTAATTTATGCCTACAATAAAATTGTCGGCTGAAGAGGACTACTTAGAAGAGAGATAGTTAATTTGATGTTTGCAATGGGAAATAATATTATTTCGGTATCGTATTTAAGATTATAAAGGTCGTTAATCGCCCAAGCCTGACAAACATGTATGATCGATGCATCGAATAAAGACTGCGCCGAGAAATTCACTTAATATGACCAGGTATGGCAATATGATTCACGACGCGACGTGCGTCATTCAACCCCTCCATCTAGGCGTCGCGCCGCCTTATATAAGTCGACCTTGATGCCACCGCAGACAGTCGAGTTATACAAGTCAACCGCTCTAGACAGAGCTCTTTACATGCGCACCACTGTCCTGGCAATGGTGCCCTCTTTAGCCATTGTTATAACACCTTACAATCAATAAATATATCAATATAGCGAATCAAGAAGCCATCGTAATATCGCTGTAACAGTTTTTGTTTAATTTAATTTAATTGGTCAATTTATCTTGTTCATTAAGATAATGGTCTGTGGTTAGTCATTTTCCTTTTACGCTTATTATTTATTGTTTGTCGTTTTCTACTATGGTTAACAAAAAAAATCATGGATAAAGGTTTTACTGAAACCTTCATCACCTGATTTATCAAAGAAAGTTTCAGTGTAACTGTAATTATCTCAAAATGTTCTTAGTTCCAATTGACCACTTTTCCAGTAGGTATACCAAAGATAAAAAGAATCTCGTTTTTTTTTAAATTTCAGGTATCTAAGTCAGAAATAATGACAAAATTAGAAAACTTATCTAAAATAATAATATCTAAAGGTGTCAATCATGAAATTTCATTTACAAAATATCTGAATAATTACTATATCTAATAACATAACATGAAAAATATAGAATCAGATAACCCGGGTACTTAGGGATAAAAGGACCCTTTCAAAATCGTTTTTTTTCCAAATCGATTAATCAATACACTGTATCACTTTTCCTAATTTTCTCATTTCCTTTTCTTTCCTCATAAATTAAATAGCTCATTTGAGACTTACAGGCAAGATTTAGTACACATACACATAGTTTTAATAAAACAAAATAAAATACACTTGGACATCGTTACACAACCATGGATAAAAACATCTATTTATATCTTACTCCGCGTTCACACATTCGCCGAATGAACTGAATATTATCCGACGAAGACTATCAAAACACTTTATTTATGTACATATTTCTCATAATGAACTGAGTTTCACTTAGTTTCAAGTCGATAGAGATGCATAATATGTACTGGAATACGGTGTTTCCATTCGTCTATTGGGCCGAATGTGTGAATGGCGTATTACAGTCAGAGAAGTGGTAGACGACGACCTTTAAAATTATTTATTATTATGATCAAGTCAGCGGACTTGGTTTTAAACAAACTTAATTTCCTAAAGTGCAATTAGCGATCTTGTTCGAGATGTCACTGTAGTCATCTAAATCACAACGGCATACAAACACAGTCGTGCCTAAAGGGTGGTTATAATTGAGTACATGTCACCCTCGACTTTCAGTGTATTGATCACAAATAGCTACTAGGAGGTTAATTCAGGCAGCAGCTTTGGAAGCTTCTCAGAATATTATTATGTAGAAAATGTGAAAACCGTGGATAGACGTCCATTAATTACTTTAGGTCAAAATGGGGGAAGGGGGCTGGTAGGACCTCACGAAATCTCATTTAAAGGGGGGAGGGGGGTAAATGAAAATATCACGTCAAATTTTTACTTCAGAGAACATACATTATTATAACAGATTAAACATTGTGTGTTAATAAATCGATTCCGGGCATAGACAGTTAATTCTTTTATTTAAAAAAAGGGATATAAGTAGTATATATTGACACAAATAAATGTTACTACAATTATTAGGTATTTAGTGGTATGAATAAAAATAAATGAATATATTAAATAAACTAAATTTATTAAATATTATAGGGTAAATCTAATGCGAGGAGGAGGGGGGGGGGTCTAACCATATCTCACAAAATCTCACCAAGGGAGGGGGGTCCAATTAATTAAAAAAACACCTCACGTAATTAATAGACGTCCCCTAAAATGATTAACGAAACACAGGAAATCGTGCAAAGCCTATGGGACGTTGCTTTATTTACCAGATACAGATTTTCGATTTCATAACACGAATCTCTTCCAATTACTAGCAGATTCTAAGTAAAGTATGTAATACCTAAACCTGATCAGTAGTAGAAATAGTTGAAACATAGCCTTCTGCATTCGAGACGTACGAATAACAAATACTTAGGAAACGTTTGGTTACATCATCAATCCATCTATTCCCATATGCATCTGTACCTGCTTAAGTATTCATTTATGAAGACTAGAAAATATACGCAATTGATCGCCACTTGAATGGACTGAATTTAGTCATATTGCCATTGGAAACATCTTGAACCTTGAAATAACAAAATCCGAATTAGAAGGAGACCATTTACCTAAATGAGATTAGCAGAGCTATGCGTGTTCTGCTTCAGTAGGTAAAATTTGCGGTTTCTAGATTAAGTACCTACCGTTAATAGGGGGGATTTAGATTAAGAGCACCGGTCGGTGATGTCACACAGAGGATGTGTATGGCTTTAAATTGATGTATCCTGAAAAATTGATTTTTTCTAAAACAATAAATAAATATGGAAATTTGTAATTTTTCACCCGAAAAAAAATGGAAAAATGGAGTTGGAAAACAATCATTCCATCTCAAGCCCTCATTTGAGCATCATACGAGTACAAGCTATATTTTCTAATAATGTTGAAATTCAAAACAAGACATAAATGGAACATTAGAAAAAGCATTACACGTTTTATTCCTTTGCTTTTTGTTATGACTTCACCAGGGGATGGAGTAGAGATGCTCTTAGCCTGCCACAAGCTCTTTCGTCTTCATTCCCCGCGATTTGAAAATAAGTGTCTAGACAAAGAAAGGCGTTGTCTGGTTAAAAAGAAAATAACTCGATAGCAGACAGCTCCCAAAAAATATTATGAGTGCGGGAATTTCTCGTTCAACTAAAGCAAAAATACACTTTAAATGTCGTCGCTTAGCTACACAATGGGCTGTATTCGCTATCTCGCTTGCCTTGCTTTCTTGTTTTATTATCAATACTTGATTACACGCAAACTAATGCACATATGAAAGTATATATAGATACTTTCCTTCATAATTTTTCCATCCATCGTATCTTACGTATGTATGTATGCGTAATCACGAATTGAAAATAGCACAAACCGCTTGCTTTTCCCATGTTTTACAACGTGAATAACCCCCAATAACACCTATAATATAAACACGCACTTAAATTTAATTATTATTACTATTTTACAATAATTAATTATTGAAAGCTCGTAATTAAATGTTATTTTAAAAATTATAAAAAATGGACAATTGAGTGAATTTGTACATTTTTTTAGAAATATTTACATGTTGTAATAATGGTTTGTTTCAAGCATAAAGAGACAAGTGGAGCATAGGGCCTCCAAATTTCTCGTCTTTTCATTATTTTCAGTATGGCCAATTGACGCAAACAAGGTATTAGGCACAGTGTAAATATTCTAACAGTGGTTCGATGTTTCTATCAATTATATCATTGATTGATTAGTGAACACCAATAGGGTGAGTTTTATCTTGTGATGATTTTTGGGTGATGAGGCAATTAGTGAATGATTCGTTCATTTTGACTCTGTAAAGAAACGATTCACGGAATCGTTGATTTAGAAATGATTCGGTCATCCTGCAAAATAGTGAGACTGAAAGCAATGCAGTTACCGGTCGGTTTTTCAACCGATTGAATGAATTCGCGCAAACACCGGTAGCGACACTTAAGCGATGATTCGGTCATTCTAATCAATAATTTGGAAATGATTCATTCGAATATTTCGCAAATGTATATATAGATACACATATAGTAGCAGTGAGCCACTGAACGATCGGTCGGTTAGGGACTTTCGGAAAATCCGTTTAGATTGAAATGATCGACCGAATCGCTTTTCAAACGAGTCACTGCCGACCGAATTCCTAAATTTGAATGACCGACACATCTCTAGCGGCAATATCCAAGATGTTTACCTAGGTGCTTTGGATTCAATGTCTTTTGGATGACGTTTT
>JAOPUG010000105.1:6225161-6236484 GCA_027564375.1 Micropterix facetella
TTAAAAACATTGATATATTCAAGAGATCCATTCCGATGTACACCTGCTTAAAATCAACATGTATGCAGCGCACAATGGCATTTTAAAATACTTTGTAAACAACTAAGAACTTTGAAACACGTTGCGTTACTTGACCCTGCTATCTATTTAGTGGAATTTTGGCCAGTTTTTTCACTTTTTTCTTAAGAAGCTTGTTTTGAATCTTGAAAAGTCACCAGTAAATAATTTTGGTTATCAGAATACAGAATAGTTATTTCCATTACAATTTAAAATTGTGAAGGGATGACAAAGTATTAAATTAACCTTAAATTAGTTACTCAATTTATTGTGCCCCACTCTGAACATCACATTTATGCAGATGACACCCAAGTGTTCTTCTCTTGCCTAGAGGGTTCTAGATGCAAGGGAGTTTAAGCCCATGCCTCTTTGACCAGCTAGTAATGAACTCTTCATTAATTTTGCTAATTACATAATTATCGTCGTAGGGACGTAAGGCGTTCTAAAATTGTGAAGAAAATAAGGAAACTAATGAAATGTAATTTCATGATAAGTAATAATCGTTATGCCAAAAAAAGGAATTATATTTGAAGTTAAATGGAAATCCGGCTCTTATGCGTAGCAAATAAAGAATTCAGTATATTTTCATATCATCAATTTAAATTTATTTTATTTATTATGGATAAACAGACTGCCGTTATTTATAAAGTTATGTAATATAACAATAAATTATTATCACGGCCAGTTAAGTATCCAAAGGTTATAATGAAGCTTATTTACTATCTGTTACGCTACACATATTATACGATATTATTATAATTAGAAGCAAACTATAATAAATATATAATTATATTTTTATATGCAGCATATAGATATATAGACAATATTTATAATATGACATTCATATTATTATAACTGCATACAAATAAATTATTCATATATTTTATCGTAAACTGATTTAACGAATAACGTTGCACAGCGTTCTTGAAAGCCATCAGTATCGCTGAATTTACGATCGTAGATATCTAATATTCAGTTGAAGACATATTTTCTCGCATGATTGGTGTTACATCTGGGTATGTGGGAGAGAGGAAAGACTCTCGTGCGCAGTGAAAACACTAGGTGGACACCCGTTACAAATGCAGGGGAATCGAGAATAGTATTCATTATTATCCCGTGCAACAATGCCGTATTCGCACTAGTCTGCCCGCCTGTCGCGAATCATTTCACTCGGCAATTAAGGATAACTCACGAAAGGAACTTAAGAGGCCAGTCTCTGGAGCCCAATGGGATTCTGTCATATTTAATTAAATTGTTTATATAGCAAATACTCTTCATAAAAAAGTGGCTTTTAAGATAAGTAATAGTTGTTACATCAAAAAATATTATATTTGCATTAAAAGAGGTCAAACCGAAGCCAAATGTTGAATTCCAATTTACTCTTTTAAAGTTTGCCTTTTTTACAGTGAATAAAGCGGTTGTTTAGACATAACGGCTACCATTTATCATGAAACCACCCTTTATTAGTTTTTTCAGAGTTTTAAATTGTGTATTTTCTATGTAAATGAAGTTTTAAATAAAGCTATTCTTATGAATAGCTATTATATTTTCACACATTTCATTTTTAAAAAATCCTATATGTTAAGAATATACTATAAAAAACTTAAGACTAGCATTACTACATTGACTCTGGCACAAAAACGCTAATTTTATTTAAAAAATATATGTAATTTCTTGTTGAAAAATAATAAACTTAATATCACACCCAGTTTTGTGAGTTCAATCAACTTCTAATCAGCCTATATCCATTTCACTGTCTTCGTTCTGATGCTGGTAATAATTATTTACTAGACTATAGTGGTTGAATGTGGTAGGCACACGTTTTTTCCACAGCTTCTGCAATCTCGCTCGGGTTTTATATTTTTCTTCGAATCACACAAAAAGCATTGTGGAAGCGGCGCCTCTGGCACGGCTGATCGGTGGCGGGTGACCTAGGTTGACTGATGATAGAGGTCCCACCGATCGCCGCTTGCCCCGTAACGGGCGACACGTCGCCGGAGCTTTGCTTCCATAGCCTCAGTACTACGTAACCACCGTCAACTCCCCGTCCCCTGGCACCATAAAACAATCTCCTCTCTTAACTGCCAAGCGGCTTATTTTTCACTGCACTAGTCACTCTACAAGTCTTTTACACAGTATTTTACAAAGTGCTTAAACTAACAGTTTACAAATTTCATAAAGTGCACACTAACAGTTTCCAAGTCAAAGTCTTACTTTCTAAACAGAGAAATCTTAATTGCTAACAGACAAAAAAATCTCACGTGCTAACAAAGAATTTTTATACTAAAATGTCTTGTCACTAATTTACGACGTAACGCTCTGTCGGCCGGCGTGTCGTTGTGTCTGCGTCGCGGCGTCTTTGCATCGCGGCGTATCTGAGTAGCGATGTTTCTGCGTTGCGACGTCTCTGCGTCGCGGCGTCTCTGCGTCGCGGCGCTTCTGCGCGGTGCGTGCGCGCCTCGTGGTATGGCTGCTCACTGGCGCGGTGCGTTTGCGCTTCGTGGCGCGGCTGCTTGCTAGCGTGGTATGTTTGCGCTTCGTGGCGCGGTTGTTCGCTGACGCGGTGCGGTGACTCCTGTCGCAGCGGTCCGAGCGAGTGGCTGCTGGCGAGCGGCTCGATATCGGCAATTCTCGTCGCCGCGATCCGAGAGAGCGGCTACTGGCGTGCGGCCCGGCGTCGACGATTTCTGTCGTGGCGAACCGAGAGAGTGGCTACTAGCAAGCGGGCTTGCGGCGGCGACATCTGGCGCAGCAGGCCTGGTATCAGGGTCGCTGTGCCTTGGCGGCTGGCTATTCCTAGCCGCTAGTTCGGCATAGGTAGGGTGGGCTCCCGCAAAGCGCCTCTTCGACGTCTGAGGGAGGCAGGTCCTCGCAGCCGACCGAATCGGTGCGACGGCGCTGCGGTTCTCTTTCCAGGTCTGTATCCAGAGAGGAAACTTCCATCTCGCGTTTTCAAGACTTCGCTGACTGGATAAGCGGCATATCGCGGCCTCTACTTACAGGCGAGCGATAGGCTTCGGCGGCTTCGGCAAGAGGCTGAATTTCAGCAACGCAGTCACTTCAGCTTGCGGGGGTCGAATCTGAATGGGCTTCGCAGATGGCGGTCAGTTCCGGGCGGAGATCTCAGGTGGTGAAATCACACCTTCAGAAACTCACGAATTCATAGTAAAAAGTCCACAGCTCGTACACACTACAAAACACGTGCGAACTGGTCGCTTAAGGCGAACCGGAGAAATCTCGACGGCGCAGAGAACATTATGTGAACTGTAGGGATCTCAATAGTCACACATGCGCGAGAGCGTATACAGCGCGACGGGCGGCGACGATGAAAGCGCGGCGGGCGGAGCGACACGGAGCGGACTTTCTTCCACGGCGAGCGCTGGATACTGTATGACGATTTGGAACTGCCACGCCCCGGTGATCTCAGCTAATGACGTTTTCGGGGTGCGCAGCAGTCGGCGGCCGCGGCGTCCCAAAATGTATGGGCGGCCAATCTCCGCCCGCGATGGCGCGCGGGTGCAGTGATGGGGGAAGGCGCACGGCGAGCGCTGGGTTTTGCCCGCAGCAGTCTCAAACCTTTCCGTTTGGATAAAAAGATCAACCTTTTTTGGTGCCGCGGGCGAATATATACTTATTATTTTCTTTTTTGATCTTGGGGGCTCTTCTATTTGTAGCCGATACTGCTGGTTGAACTGTTTGATTTTCTCTATATTGTTCCAAGAATACCGTCAAATCTTTTCGCAAATATTTCAATTTAGCACGTTCTTTCAATTCCAAAACAATCAATTCCAAAATAATCATCGGAAACCTAACCTTCTATGAATTCTTCATGGTCATTCTCTTCTGCTTCCTCCCTCTCCAACACTGCCAAGACTCGATGAATGTTATCATTTTTTACGTATCGCCGTTACCTAAACAAAACAAGAACTACCATTGTTACTTTTGATATAAGATAAAAAAAGGTTTTTGGAAGGAAAATGTATAAAAGCAGGGAGAAAAAAAAATTGTGAAAAGTAAAAACTTATACACAAACACTGGAGTACTGCAAAGGTCAGAAATTATAAGGGAATGAAAAAAATAATACTTACATTCTGAAATGGACGAGTAGAAAATATCTCGTAAGCGCTCGCACGGCGGTGAACTGACCGCCAACCCTAACCTCATCGAGTTTGGAGCTGTACTGAGTGGCAGAGAAGCATGAGTTGAATAAAATGTGAGCATAATCTAGCGGAGGAGAGGACAACTAGAGAATATATGTCCCTTCCATCGCCCTATAATGTTTGTGGAGTGACTTGCGTGAAAATTCAAAAAAGCGGTCACTTGACCGCCCACGCGAGCGCATGCACGTTAAGAACGTGGCTTTGCTCATTCGAACTCTGTCCGTCTCCCTGGATTAAAATTAAAGCCTAAACCTTAAAGCAACTATCCCGAATCGAATATTCATGTTCTCCTGAGGCGGAAGTGAGATTAAGGGTATGAGGGTCCCGGCATTGTTTATGCATAAATTGCGGGTGGCGAGATGCGGCTTTGCGTCGATGAAAAACGTAATTCCGTTTGATAAACGACGCGAACTCGCGCCGAAATCCCCTCTTGCTTTTATTCGTTTGTTCTGTGTTGTTGCGTTTTGTGGGCAGCGGGGAGTGATTCCCCGTCAAATTACTTCGCACCCGCTGTAATTTATTCTGCGCCGGGCTTATGTTTTATTTCACGTGACAAGATGGGTCGGGAATTTGTGTCATTCTATTGTTGGGTGGGCGTTCGCTGACAATGAACATGCCATTAAAGTACATGCAACGATCAGCAATGGACGTTTCTGAAAAAAAAGTTTAGAAATGTATGTTGATAATGTGTTGGATAGAGTGAAGTTCATTATGTGTTTCGGGGTAATGGGAGTTATTCCCGAATGGCGGGCATTTTGTGACATTTTCAATGCGTGATTACGCGTAAACTAGACCACACGCAAGAATACAGATACGATAACTGAAAAGATTATGAAGTAAAGTATCGATATAAAATTCATATACCTTTTATTTACCCTAGTTTGTGAGTAATCAATAATTTAAATCAATAATTGTATAACAAGCAAGCAAGCAAAAGAGAAAGCGAATACAACCAAATATTAGTAGTATAAATATACCGTTTTCGCGACATAGCGTCGTTGACTCCTGAACTTCCGGAGCACGTAAGTGGGAGCCTCCACAACAGATTTCTGTGAGTGCTCGCTTTACATAATTATCTAATGGAGGATTTTCAAACCCTTTTTAGGGTCTTCTATTAATACACACATATTGTGAGTTATGAGAATATTAAAATGCTAACCTTTTGTCTTCTATTATTGCCGTATCCCAATGTACTTACGTTGCAATTATTCACCTTCTTTATTTATTTATCGATTCAATTATTTAACGCAATTTACAAAGCATACGTATCATACTAATATTCATATCAATGTACATGTATTCATATTAATAAGAGAAGAAAAAATAACACTAACAAAATACGTGACGCTGCACTGAAAATGCTAAAGATCGCGCTAAGATACGGCAGGGAAACACGCGAAAACTTGTGGTGCGAAGCGGCTGTATGAGAAAATAAAACGTCACAGTGATCAATTTTTGGAACGAAGTTCTTTTTCGTAGCCTATGGATTGTCCGACGAGTAGGAATCGACGACAACAAAATACCGTTAGTTGAGGTATTAAAAAATTCGTCATCTATCGGCTGACAAGAAATCTTGCTTAAAACACAAGTAAATGATTAGAATTATAGCCGATAGATGGTGAATTATTTTTTTATTTCGACATATATTGGCTTACAAGAAAGCTTGCTGAAGCAAAAATAGGCCATTATTTCTGTTTTATAATTGAACGCCTTATGGAACATATTCTAATACGGTGGAAGAGTAGGTTCAAAGGAAGAGGCGGCCGCGCCGCTCGATATATAAATTGTATAAACTGTTTATATTTGTAAAAGCTCAAGGAACTTCGTTTCTGACAGGGGTCTTCCGACCGCACACCTTGTTTTCTAAAGAACGCCTCGAAAGTGTGTTTTGAAATCCTAGCGATATAGCGATACGGCTACCAAATTTACTTTGATTGACCCCCCCCCCCCATCATACTGTTGCCGAAGGAAAGTTGCTAGGATTTGTACTAATCGCGGTAATCGTTTTACCACTACCTTTTTTGGATTAAAATAATTTTTCATTATTTCAAGATGCACATAATGACTGAAAGTGATATTTGAATTTATACTACACCGAGCTGAGTGGTATACTATCTACATGTAACTTTTATCAAAATTCCGCATTATTAGCGTGCATTGATAGCTTTTGTAAAGGAAAGTCAAAGAGCGCTGGTTTGGCATACTTTATATGAAATTTTATAATTACGTAATGTATATAATATTCAAAATAATTTGTTGGGAAGAAAGACACTTCGAATATAAACAAAATAAGACGTTTTGAATACGTTTCCCTATTTATAAAAAGCTTACATGCGGTTTTCAATACAGCTTAAGCGCGTTGAATACGGATATACCAGAAGAGAGGCTACTTCTTCCTGTAGGAATTGCAATAATTATAGTAGCTGAAGTAAAATAAGCCCGAGTATCATTATCTATCCTAATAGTAAATATATGATGAGCTCATACAATAAATCCTAATAGCCCAATTCTAAATTTACAGTTAACGATATCAATCGATACCTCCATCTCCATAAAAATTATTAGTAAATTTATGTTTAGCTATCTGGTAACGGATTTTAATTTTTTGATTACTGAAAGTTACTGATAGCATTTTACAGAGAATGCCCGCGTTGGATGAATGACGAATGATGAGCGGAGCATCTATAAGTGAGAACGGTAATTAGCGTAGGACATGTCTGTCGGAACGTAGTCAAGTTTAAGGAACGTGAAGCATTTTGTTGTTGTGAGAATGGATAGAACCACAACAATAGATACCATTAGAGAGAAAAGTAAAAAAAGTGTATTTTTTCGAGTTCTTGTTGTTTAATACCAAAATGATTCGTCCCCTGTAAAGTTGACCAAATGGGCATCGACACGATTTATTAAATAGACGACGCTTACAAAAAAATATCAACCCCACAATATAGGTACCTAATGAGGTATGACATTCATACAACACTAATTAATACAAAAGAAAGGCAGAGTGTGTTTCTGAAGGTCGCGTCTCTTTCAAAGGCCGACACTTTCCTTGATTTTAATCATGCGTGATGGGCAATCCCGCACACTCGACAGATCATTGCGTTATCTCTCTGTATCAAATGTTTCTATTTAGGATTATTCGTGCCTGATGGGGGGGAGGGGGGCGGTTGGGGATTGGGATTGGGGATTCCCCGTCGCGGCGGCCGGCCGCGGAGCGTGACAAATGAGTGTGGCTCACCTCAGAACCGCCGCGACGCCGCGGAGCTTTACTCATTGAGCGTGCAATTATGTTAGTTGTCACGAACTGATGTTAAAAAACCAACTTTAAGTCAATTACTTTTACATTTAATTGAATTTGTCTTAGCACGTCTACTCACTACTAAGCGTACAATAATAATGAATTAGCATGCATTCCGATTATCTACTTATTAATATCTTATCGATTACTTATCGTGAAATGTATTCTGGAAACTTCAGTGCTCATTACTGTGGCTGAAAAATATATCTTATATTTTTCCTGTCGTGCTGATAAGGCGTCGTTATTGATAGAGTTTGGTGGGGATCAGTATGGTTCCCTTCTATGAGATATCTGTGATGGTGCGTGATTCGATTGCTCATCGAAAGCTCGCCAAGTCATTTTTACCCATTTTACCAAACGCCCACGCGCATTTTGCATCTATTATGTCACGAAATACGCACCGTTTTTACCAAAAAATATTTTTTAATTTACCACGTTTTTAAAACGGACTAAAAAGTATAAAATAATTTCTCCTACCCCATACAGAATACGAAAAACGTGGGGCGCATGAAATAGATAATTAATTGATACATGAATAGTTCACAGGTCACACCTAAGGTACTAGCAAATAGCAATTTGTCAATCGCAATTCAAACTCAAGTAGGCACATATTTGTGAAATCATAACTCTTATCTTGTTGTCTTGGACGATTTACTTACGCTTAATATATTTGAGCAAAGTCCAACTGATTGTTTATATTATCTTCAAATCTCAATGTCTCAAATCTCGTTGATCGGACTTTCTTGTATTCAAGAACACACACTTTCTTAAACTTGAACTAAGTGGCAGGTGGCGGAATCTATCAACACATTCTGATGCGGAAACTTATCGCTCTTTCAAAATCAGCATACAGGATTTGAAGAGCTTTCATAAATTTGGGATGAATTGTGATTGATGAAAACGTGGGACTCAATTGTTAGTGTTTTATGTGTGCCCTCTGAACTATTCATGCATCTATTGATTATCTATTGCATGCGCCCCAAGTTTTTCGTTTTTTGTATGATAAATTATTTTATACTTTTTAGTCCGTTTTAAGAACGTGGTAAATTAAAAAATAATTTATATTTAAATAATTATTTTCTGTATTTTAGTCTTGTGTGTATGAAATATTGTAATCGATTTTATACATCTTGATAAGATTGTGACAGAGCAATGTGAAAAAAATCAGGTGTATATTAGTTTCTCTTCACCTAATATTTACGAACGAAAATTGTTTATACCTACCTACCAGTAACATATCAATCTTTTTAATTGTTATTTTCCTGAAAAATAAAGTAAAGAAACAAGCTAAATTAATATTCTAAAATTTTATTTCAATATTAAAATAAATTTATGCCAGATCCTTCTTAGTTAACATTTTCAAATATATGACTCACTCATGGTGCTGCAGGTCCTAGTTGTCGCATTATGTATATCTCCTTCATTGTATCTTCATTGCACGGTGTCTTGCCACTGAGTTTTGAGCTATCGAGCTCCTCTATTCTTAATCCATCCAATGATATGACACGACTTCCGATTCGGCTTCCGATTCTCGTTGAAGCTTCTCTTATCATTTTCCCTCCTCCTTCTCTAGCTGCCGCTTACGTTTTGTAGCTATCTCCTTGACCATTGTAGAAATTGTTACTATATAATGCACTATTCAATATTAGTATTATAATTATATATGTCGGAAGACCAATTACTTTACTGGAAATCAATTACTTTTTATTCACGATACGTAAATTTAATTCACTAAGTTTACAAAGAAAATCTAAACACAGCGACCTCCGCCGCTAAGCAGCGCTGCGCTTTGATTGCAGCGTAATTCGGACCGCCACTGCTAGATGGCGCACTGCGACATGATCGGAAGTCAGTTGAAAATCGATTGCACCGAACTGACAAACGGACACCGGACAAACAGACAAACAGACAAACAGACAAACGGACAAACAGACAAACAGACAAACAGACAAACAGGCAAACAAACAAGAAAACGTGGTAAAATAAGGAACAAACATTCAAGGAGTGAAATATCAAGAAAAATAGAGTTTATTTATTTATTTCATTGATTGTATATATATTTATTGTTAAGGTGATTTTACAGCATTTACATTAAGAATTATACAGTATAAATAATGATTTTAATTATGAACTATATACTAATATTTATTTGATGATTAAGGAAATGGAAAAAGGAAATGAAAATAAAGAAAGGCAAGTTTTGTTTATGTAGTTTGGGGCGTGTGTGAAATTGAACGAATGTTTGATGTAGGTAAGTGTATATAATTTGACTGTGGTGAAAATCCGAACTATACAATATGTATGTATATGCATATAGGTATGTCATCGCTATTGTGGAGGTACAATATAGTTTTACGAATATACCTCATAAATTCCGTTTTATCTAGCTGAAAAATATCAAAGCCGTTAAATCGTTGCTTATATGTGCGCTGCAGGCGGACCAATACCGAAGTCATCGCCTGGTTAGTCTTTAGAAGCATTATTTAAAGTTTTGCGGGGCCCTCGTGTTTAACGATGGCACTCGTAGGGAAATTATATGGGTAAGTTTCATATTTTTCTCGATACTCAGGTAGAACGCTCTTTAGTCTGGCATTCTACGGTTCGGCACATTCTGTAATCCAGCGCCGATTGTGCCATCCGCATTCGGGTTTTTTCGGGTGGATTCGTGTATTTGTTGACCTAGACCGGCACGTCCCACGCTATTTTACGCAGATATTTGTACACTGTTCTTGTGTGGCGTTTACTTTTCTATATCAGAGAATTTTTTAAACAATAACGCTCATGTGTACTCTGTTTTTATTAAAATACATGTTTTAATTGTTTGCATTTTTATCTGGGGTGATTTATGTTTTGTATTCCTTTTAAAATTATCCAGCAAAATCACTAATTCGGCATAGCTGTGTTCAGGGCGTGCCGGATTAAAGAGCTTCTACTGTAGTATGTTTTTACTAGTTTACTTTCAATCGAAGTGTAATAATGCCAATGTTAAAAATCATTCAAATTTGTTGTTTCAGTCAAACAGTGTTTTGTCCATAAAAAAAATCATTCATACGCTGAGAAACAAATTATTAATGGTAAAACGGAAAATGCACACTTAAATCTGTATGCTACGCCTCGATTACGTCGTAAAAACACGATTATTAGTCAATTTCCCGATAAGATATAACACAATTCTACGCATTTATATGGCGGTAATACCTGTGCACTGGATCTCTTTACATTGCCATTTCGAAACGCTATTAATGGAGTCACTGCAAAGTGAAATGTATGAATTGCCCAGAAAGAATGGTCTATTAGGCGTATTTCCATGCAACTGTTAGATTCTCACACTTCAAGAGACAACTGACGGCTGGCAGTTAGCTTACTTATAACCACGAAAAGGTTAAGAATTCTACGTTTAAGCGTACTTTTATAGCGCGCATTTTTTTCTGTCACGGACAAAGCGAGAAATCACGATGTGTTATGACTAAATATTGACAGCAAATATTGTTCGTGTGGTAATTCATAATGTACGCAGATACGTGATTAATGGAGGGAATGAAACATAGTAGAACTACTAGTAGGAATTAAGAAGGGGTAAGATTTCAGGATACACCGGTTCACACCCCCCGACAAAAACTTGTTAATTTTCCTACTCAACAGTAAAAAATTCATTAAAATAGAAAATTCAATTTATAATTAAATTTCTTATTACTAATGGTAACAAAATTTTCGCCTCAGTTCAAGCACAGATCGCAATTACAAGGAAAATATTGTTAATTAAAATTAAATCGGCAAGGCCCCGTATAAAACATATAATAATTATTTT
>JAOPUG010000105.1:6414111-6424934 GCA_027564375.1 Micropterix facetella
GCTAAGAATATTAGGAAAATGTTCTTGTTTAACATATATTTTTTTCGAATCGTAAGCAGTACTCGTTTAGACGTAATGATCAGTTTAAAATCATTCATTTTCGTTAAGAAATTTCTTCATTCGGTCGCTGCGCTGGCCTAGGCCCGCGATAAAAGCTATGCAATAGCTTAAAAATTAATTACTCGGAAACCTGAGCCAAGAGGTAATTTTAGTAATCAGCAAACCGAAATTTATAAAGGATGGATATTTACATTTCTAAAATTTTCACTGTCGAACAGTGTTATATAAGATTTATTGTACCTACTCCTGTTGTCGAGTACACTTCACAAGTCTCCCCTTCCTATTTTTTTTTTTTTTAATAATCGAAGACTCTTCTTGTCTTTCATGTAGCTAAAAAATACCTTAAACGTAAATGTATCCATATCTAGTAGCAGCAGCTATTAGCAATCTAATTAGCTATTCATACTAGCGCCCATTGGTAGACACTATGCATATTTTAGTACTTATGACTACTACCACTTCTGTGTTTTTTTGTCGGGAGCGAGGCGCCGGCACCCAATCCACTCTGACCTCCCCCCATATTGAAACAAGGAACCTAGTCATTTTATATAAATCACAAATTTAAATAAAAATCAAATATTTTTTTATTTTTTATTAAAAACACAATAATATAAAACTTCTTTTCATACATGTCGATACAACACATTATCATCAATATGAATAAATATAATATTTTAAGGGATACAATTTAACAGTTTCTATTCTACAATCTTTATATTCTTTCCGTCACAATTTTCTAATCAAATATAGGTACATATAGTGAGGGAACAACTCTATTTATTTAAAATTTGTATTTTTTTGTGGAAACTAACATTTTTCAGACCTTTATATATGTACATGCATTATTTGTCGTTTATTAGATATAATTCATAAAGTTAACAGGCGATAGCACAGAGGAAAGTTAAGTACATATAATAAAATAGAGAAGCACATCAGCGATTCCCGGCTCATTTTCTGAAAGGTGTGAAGTGAAAGACACACAGCCCAAGCGAAGGCTCCATGCGTCAGGAGTGAAGGAGAATATAGATAAATTAATATAAACTACCTGAGGAAACAGAAAGGGAACATAGCGGCATGGCGGACTGACAGTTTTTTCAAATGGCTAGCACATTTTCCAGCCATGATAGTGTTAAAAATGAAAATAAAGATACTTATATCCCAAATCTATTCTTAGAATCATTAATATTAGATACGATTGTCTTAGATATGTTAACTTCAGGGTTAGATTTTTTTCAGTTTGAAAATGTCATCTGGCAGCACTGCGACAGTATCGACCAACCACAATGGTTTCTACTGTTTCTAAACTATGCTCAATCGCACGGTACATCACTCACTTCACACTTCTTAGGAACATTGGCCACTGTACCATCAGTGTGAGAAATTTGCGTTGAACATCCCCCATTGCCAGACAATTTCCGGCAGCACTCATTTCCTCGAGTTATTGTTTTGATATTTAGCGCATATTTTGATATTGAGCATGACAAAATGACTACGTACAACTATTGGTGAAAAGGCTTACTTGCTGTAAGTATTCAATTGCATGTATTTTGTTTATCCACTGATTAAAATGACCCGCCCTGCATGTGGCCGAAGTCGCGAAAAATGTAAGCACACTTCTTGGAACGTCAAGAAGTGTGAGAGACAGATACAATTTTTTTGTGGTGTATATGGACTCTAGGACTTGAAATTAAAATGTCCAAAAATACTTTTCTCGACGTTTCACAGGTCAAAAAGTCCATCTAAACCAAAAAGGAAATATGTCTGTCTGGATGTGTGAATGTTACTACGGACGATAACTCGAGTAAACTACGTTTGTTTTAAAAAAAAAAATCGCAAATCGATAGTTACGGCCATTGCGCAGGGCCCAGTTGATTTTGGGGTCTGTACAAGCAAACCTTTTAATAATATTATTAATTATTTAATTTAATGATGACCATTTGCACCCTCTATCGCCTGATGCAGGAACCACCTGGCCTCGGTGCTCTGGAATACACCCTGTCACGAATTCGAGTTGGACGATAGATGGCGTCAAAAGTCAGAATTTTAAGTTAATTTAACTAATATCTTATGCTTACAAGAAAATAATCACATGGACCAAAGTTTGATAAATCTTTGGAGTTTCCCCCTACAAGTTTCTTAGTTACATTCTGTTTGTTGTTTTTCCTATTTTCCATCATTTCGGTGTATCCCATTTATTATTCAATAAGGTGAGAATGATGCAGTCATCTGAATCAGACATAGTACTCAAAGAGGAAGAGTCATATGATACTCATACTAAGAAACAAGTGCATTCGGAATAGCCCTGTAGAATATCGACAATAGTAGCCCCTCTCGTTACTGTTTACTGTTAGAACCTCATATTCGCCTGTTAACTATTATTAATTGGTATCATTCCATCATATGGCGAATCCCTATAACTCAAGGAGTATCTTTTGAAAATATTACATTATTGCTTTAAGACACTAGACATCACAGAGCATTATAATTTTAGTAGAAGTGTTACATTTGCTGCCATTTTGTTTGTTTGTTTCTTCTCTTTATTGTGAAATTTCACAATGGGCGGGTTTATTATTATACGACAATCTTTTACAACCAACCCCACTATCCAGAAGTGTTTATGTGTATGTAACATGCGTGTAAATGTGGGTCTTGTTACGGCATTCGATCGACGGATTTGAAATGCAATCTCGTTATCCTAACGGAAAATGGTGGCCCAGCCGGGAATCGAACCTGGAATCTTACAATGTAAGATCAGGCGACCTAATCACTATGACACCGGGCCGTGTAAGGCAAAACAGGTGAATTGCTTTTTATTGAATATCATCGATGTGCAAACAAATATACAAATAAGACTGCTTGAATGCTCATGAAGTGAAGTATCGTTTGTAGGTGACCTTGTATATATTTTCTCGCCTACAGGTCCTGCAGCCAGCTCACACCGGTAGCCAGCTAACACCGTATTTTATTTGCAAAATCCAAGAAAATGGCACCTGCATATTTCTACCATATCTAACAAGGAATTTCCCGCGATTCTCCATCTTGCGAATAATACTGGGCATGCACAGATTACATGCTCCGCTCTCAATTCCACAGCCCTGACAAGTTCCTCATCCACAATGCCCAGAATTTATAGGTGTTTGTTGAGCCTGCAAAGGCCAGTGAGCATGTCAACTACTATCTGCAAGTTTTTTCTAGAGGTCCAGGTAGTACCTTGTCATTCGGACCTTGGGTTTGCTCTCTTTGCCTGCCTACAATTTGCTATTCTTCATCTGTCCTTCATCCATCCTCCCGTCTTTTCGTGCAGAGCCATTCTTTGGATCCCTCTGCAGTGGCAGTATAGATTCAGGTGCGATTGTGATTCTCTCCGAGCCCTTTCTGGCCAGTCTATCTGCTTCTATTGCATTTCTCTGAATTCCACTGTGTCAACCCAAAATGGGTCTTAACGGTTTCGTGCAGCTTGGGCCTGATGGCCGCGTTTATGTTATATTTGATCGGCCAAACCCACGACTCAACTCCTATTCAGACTTAACCTGGAGAAGCCAAAGTGCGGATCTGAGAGAAAACTCGGGCGGACCTGGGCAGTTGATGCACTAGTCGGTTTATTGGCTATGCTGGTCAATCGACGAAAACCCGAGGCAATCTGGAAGTGTACGCTTCCTAGACAGCGGAGGTTCTATCCTTAGAAACTATACTGACGGGTAATGGACGTCTTGGATCTGCGATAAATTCGAGTTACGAATTACTGCTCACATCAGGTAGAGCAAGCGCGAGCAACCTTAAATCTGTGGCCAGACTGGAGGATGGAGAAATCCTTCCAAATATGGTAGTAAGAGAGTGAGGACCGTCCACTGGTGGCGCTTCTCAGTGCATTACATTAAGGCGTTGGAGCCCTACAGGACCTAATGAGGCTGTGCAGCTCGGGCCATATGACACTTGTTATATCTGTCGGCCCGACTCATGACTCAGCTCCCATTAGGCAGCCTCCCTGGAGAAGGAATAATCCGGTGAAACCTGCCTTGCTCAACTGACTGATAGCCGAGGGAGTCTAGTTGCATAATGCTTTTTAAAGCACGGGGGTAGATGTCCACCTATCGTAGCCTACCCTTAGAAACGACCCGATGACCACCCAATCTCGGGTGATCATCGCCGAGTAAAGGACATAACGGGTCTGCAATATTTCCGAGTCGTGGAATGCCGCGTTATTACGATAGGTTGAGGTTGCAAAAGCGACTACGAGCCTGGAACCAAACTGGTGGATGGAGAAATCCGTCTAAATTTGGTAGTTAGGGAGTGAGGCTGGCCCGTCGGGCAGCTCGCTGCCCGGTGCCTTACTACTAAGGCGTCGGTCTTTAACGGGCCGCGGCTTATTTGGATAGTGGATTTGTTGTTAAGATCCTGTACGTTTCATCTCGGAGCGATAACACAATAAACTTCGTTGAAACGCTTAAGGGTGACGGGCTTAGAAAGAACGATCAATATCATTATAACTTCCTGGGGTGGCGGGTTCGCCCGTTGCATTGACACCTCACAACTGTGTCCTCTTACCAAACATATCAGGCTAACATTATTCATTAGCGAGATGCTTTCCAGCACTGTTACTCAATTTTAAGTATTGAATTATCGTTATAAACTTCAAGCATTCTGTTTGTGCACTGTTTTGGGCAGCATCGAGAATAAAAAAAAAAAACCCTATTCGCCCGTTTCTGTTTTATAGAACAGCGGTAATTGTCTGGTGTGGCATGCATGCGCGATGGCTTACACATAAAAATATAAGAGACGCTTGCCCTCTACCTAAATTATAATGTTCTGTATCAGATATTAATAAATTCACGAGCACATCATACTGAAAAACTTAAACGATATAAATAAATAATTATAATAACTATTTTTATGCAATTACTAAAACTATAGTAGTAACAAGACTAAATATTATAAGAGAATTAAGATCCGTTTGGCTATCAACGAGTATCGAGTGTTAATTCTCATTTGTACGTCTACGATTTTCAGACTTTTTAAGATATTGAATTCCAAAGCTTTTATAATTCCAAACCTTCACAAATATATCTGAAGCATTGCTAAAACTGGGCAAGCCTTAAATAAGAACAATATCAGCAGCCCTATTTCGAACCCTTTCTCTTGAAACAATCGATTTTGCAAATGCTACTTTTGGTATTATGAACCTTAAGTTTTTTGCCGCCGCTATCGAAGAATAGGCGAACTAAAGACTCTCGCAGCGAGTTTGTATCGCGTCTCTCGCTAAAGGGACGACCGTGATAGCCTATTCGCTCTCGCACTGTGATTATTTATGAAGAAATGTGAGGTGTTTTCGAGAAGTTTCTAAGTGAAAATGGAAGAGTGTCATTGTTTAATGTTTCTAGAGGAGGAAAACTGAGGAAAAAACCGCTATAATAACATCTTCAAGATATATTTCAAGTCGTCCAGCGAGAAGCAGTCTCAAGCTTCTATGAGATAAAATGAGATGTGGCACAAGGATCGGTATTGGGCCCTGTTCTCTACACAATATACACAACTGCCCTACCTCTAACTCAAGGTGTAACTACTGCCACATTTGCTGATGATACAGCCATCATAGCTAGTAGATATGCTCCAACTGGAACTTAATCAAGTCCATCTCGTTGAAGAATCAAGGCCAGTGGATTCAAATGTCAACACATCACTTTTGCTCTGCGTAGGAGCGCTTGTCCAGCAGTCCAGGAGTGGAACTGTGAGAAGACATCCTACCCCACAACAATTGTGTCAAACATTTAGGCATGCATTTGGATGGATGTCTCACCTGAAACACCACACAAAAAATAAAAGGACTCAACTCAAAAGTATGAATGGGTTCATAGAACGTGGCTCATGCCTTTCCCTGGATAACAAGCTGTTAGTTTATAAGGTGATCCTTAAACCGGTATGGACTTATGGAATTCAACTATGGGGCTTAGCTAGCGACCAACGTAGAGGTCCTCATATGATATCAGAACAAAGTTTTGAGATCGATAGTAAACGCCCCATGGTTGACCCAGAACAGTAAGATCCACGAATACCTCAAAATGGTATGGTTAAGGAGGAACTGCAAAAGTACAGTGTAAGATATAAAAAGAGACCGGAAGGACATGTCAATGTCTTCACCTGAAACGCAATAAACAGCTATTTGTGCCGCCTGTGTCGCAAAATACAATGTTTGAAGAAGACATGTTCATTTTGTGCCCATAGAATATGGTCATTTAAGTTAAATATAACGTTTTGTGCGAAAAACAGTTTTATAATATATATTTTTTTATAATTACTGCTATCTATTAGATAAACTTTAAAGTCCTTGACAGTCCGGGCGACAACGGCCACGTTCGTAATTTGGATTATCAACAATAAAATAAATGCACTAATATGAAAATAATTCTTATTAGATTACCTCACTTATTAAAGTTAATGTATTAAAATTCTGCGAATATCGTTAGTCAATTTTTAATAGAATGTGGAGCTGAATGCACCTTTGCTCCTTTGATCTGTCGCATTTCTGTAGCCTAAGATTTAAGTAGCGAAAGGAAAGTAAGAGAGCGGTTATTATATTTTGTTACATTTCAATACCAATAGCGAGAGTCTTCGAACAGCCGTTTCAAACGATTCTCGTTTTTCACTAGCTTCAAGCGATTCGATCGAGAAAGTATTCTTATTAGGGCTGCAATTGAGTGCATGGCCTATGTACAAGGGCGGTTCGAAAAATCCGTGCAAAACAGTCTATGATGCCACTGTGCAAGTTTCTACTTATCACAATCAAAGCTCACCAAGCTGCGCAAGTTTCAGTTCACCGAGTTGTGTCAAGTTGTCAACATGGATGAAAGTGGTGATTAAACATTATAATAAAAAAAAAAGAAAACGGTTCAAGAAACTAACAACAAGCCTGCTTTATAAGCATTATGGGGAATATGCTCCTTCGATCAGAACGGAGTGGTCATATGAGCACAGAAGATGGCAAACGTTCCGACGGCTGTCTGATGTCACTCGGTGAAATTCCATAAAATGGTGTTAGAAGACAAACGATTAAAAATTTGAGAGATTGCTGAGACTGTGGGCATCTCTAATGACCATCCTCATTTGGCAAAGAAAAAAGTCTGGTTCCACCGTTACAAAGCGTCTGCACATTCGTCTGCGTTGGCAACGGGAAAACTGTTGGAATTGTAATACGAACTTGTACCCTACCTAATACATATTTGACAGATCTAACAATCTTGGATTATCATTTTTTTCCAAACTTGAAGAAACGGCTGGGAAGATAATCAACGAACAATGAAGTTGAATGTGAAACCAAGACCTATTTTGCAGGCCTTAGCGTGGATTACTATATCGACGGAATCCACAGATTTGAACGAAGATTGACCACTTGCACAGCCGATCAAAGGTTTATGTTGAAAAGTATTTTACTATTTTTCAAATAAATTCACATTTTTAAATTTTTACACGTATTTTTTAAATTGCCCTCTTAAGTTAACGAAAGAAGTACATCACAAGTGAAAACCCTTACTCGTTAACAGCAAGAACAAAAATAATTATTAAAATCCCCAATTCGCCTTATTCTTATTTGTTTACATCAGCGTCAAAATCTTATAAATAGCAACAATAAACAATAGAAACAGAAAAATATTAAAATTCGAAACGCACGTAAAACAAATGGCAACTCTCATAACTCAAGATGAGAAATTTCGATAAAAATAATGTGCTCCGCAATCAATGGGTAATATAATATTTATAAGTTTTATTTTATACATTTGTGATTAAAATAATCGAGCTTGCTTTGAACATTTGCTGATTCATTTTTGAGAGTTTTTGAAGTGAAGTAAATGCCAAACAGTCTCTCATGGCATAACTTCTCCGCTTTACCCCATTTCAAAAACACCCATTATTCTCTAAGGTAACGTTAGCATTATAATAAACAGCTATAAATATACCACTAAAGACATTATACAAATTTAAAAACTGGGTACAATTCTCCAAAAAATTATCATTAATATAATCTTATCAACTTGAATCTACATCTATTTTAATTTTAAAACTATACATACTTACATAAGATCTTATTGTTTTAATCGGGGATAATACAAGAGTCTACAGTCAAAATTAGATAGTTCTGGAGCAAATTGTAGTTGACACTAATATTAAAAAAATACTCTCTTAAGAGTCGGCACCATATAAACGCGATAAAAGTCACTTCGTAGGTTCGCAATTGCTGAAATATTATCAATTGTATACCTTCAAATTATATACGGATAGATAAATAAAAGTCTAAAGTGCATTCTGATTAAAGTTACATTTTGTTAACTCCTAAATACCACGAACATTACATGGTGAAAATCAAGAAAAAAAGTTCAAAAATGCTTTTGCTGGGATCATATTCTCACAGATTTAAAACATTTGTCGACAAAGGTAACTAACCATTTAACCTCAATGTCAACATATGCATCTAATAATTCGTAATAAAATACAGTGGATGACCATATTATTAGGGACACTGTCAATTTTGGTCCTAATTTGCATATTACAAAAACATTAAACTCAACAATCCTTATTTTTTGTGTTAAAAGTCATTGAATTAAGATTAGGGTACTGCGTACTTACGTAAATATTAAAGTAATGTCAGTCATCCATCACAATCATAAAAAAAGGAACTAGTAAAATAGTGAAATTTTCTATATTTCTGCGAAATTACATTTTTGTCGTTATGCAGAGAATAATTGCGAAATCCATTTCTTACAATCAACTATTATAGTATTCAGTCAAATAAGACAAAAAAAGGGCAAACATCGGCAAAAACTAAGAACTTCTGATTTTTTTATGATGTTAGGATACATGAGAGTAGTGTAATACCAAAGACCTGAGTGAGCTGAGTGATGTTCGAAAAATCTAAATTTTTCCGACTTTTTTCAGGTTTTCGGAAATATCTGGAGAACCATCCATTGATGAGAAATGTCTTTCTTGATTTTTATAATTTTTGCTACAATTTGAGCCCAAGAGCATCTCTGTAGCTCCAATAGGTCCCGAGATACAGCCCTTCAAAGATAAGATATTTCTTCCAAAAGCCCTGCTTTTTTGCAAACTACAGCCTCCTCTAGAGCATTGTTTGCAACACTTGCAAGTAATACATTTCAAAAGACTTTGTGAAGCAGGCTCCTTTTTGATGTGACGGGTAGTAGCCCCTGCTAGCTTCTGGTACATCCCCACATGGTTGGATCCTTGTCCACTCTTAACCATTTTTGAATGTGGTGGTACGTTCGGTAAGAACGTTGAGAGGAAGCTTCTTCAGTTGGGGGCAGAGCCAGGTTGACCTTTGCCTTGGCAGCTGAGCGAACAAACAGCTCGTACCAAAGAGAGTGTAAAGTGTCATCGATGTCTCTCCATACAGTGCTATAAAGCACTTGATGCCAGCAGCGGCTACCTGCTCATGAGTTACGTCAGGCTTCAGAAATGCATCTGCCTCGCCCACTAGATGTTCATTTTTCTCCAAGACAGCCATCATTTTTGTTTTTCCTTGCTCGAATAGGGCCGAGGTTGTATCACAACCGGTAAATGCGTAGACGAATAAAACGAAGGATGAGGGAAAGTACGGCTCTCCGCGTTTGAGCGATGTGGATACGAACTGCTGGCAACCTTCATCACTCTTGCCACTTTTCTGGAAGAAAACGTTTTTCTTATTCGACCCCAATCCATTTAGGAGAACCGCTAAGTTGACATCCTCTCCAATCATCGAGACGTTTTCAAAGGAAGCGCTCTTATCGAGTGCTGTTCTTACGATGGTGGAGTCTGCCTCCTCTTCGGCTTGTCTCGTTTCTATGCCCTCTTTTTCCAGACCGGAACGGAGGAAGTTGATTAGGCGCCGCTTGTTGATTTCATTTGTCAGAAACTTCTCCTGGGGAATTACTATTTGAGTCGACTTTTCAAAAATAATGTCGCTGCATGATAATGCATTACAACGACGTAAACGTTCTGCCATTTTGGTGCTCCGCTCTGCTTCATTATCAGGGTAGCCACCGAAAACAACGGTTACATTTCTTCCGAAATTGTTGGAAGTGTAATTTATGTAAGACGCTACTATTTGATTTATTGTATTATTGCAGTGCCAAATCACTCGATGGAGTAAGTAACCACCATCTAGCACCGCAAATGTATTTGTTCCTGTAGTGATATTTTCAGGGCGAGGCATGAATGCTGAATAAAAGGTTGACTTGATGCCTTAGCGCATTCCTTCTTCATTAAATAATGACATCGCGTAATGAGCTAGTTCATACTCAAAGCGCTTCTTCAGGTAAATTGAGGACATAGAATTACATACTACAATTGAATACATATTATAAAAAATGCCCTGTAATGAGTATAGGAGCCGATATTCTAATAAACAGATGACTAAAGTGGACTTAGGAATTTTTTGGAAAAAATATCTTATCTTTGAAGGGCTGTATCTCAGGACCTATTGGAGTTATAGAGCTGCTCTGGGACTAAAATTGTAGTAACTTTTATCTACTTTATAAAAATCAAAAAGGACATTTCTCAGCAATGGATGTTTCTCGAGATAATTCAGAAAAAACTGAAAAAAGTCTGAAAAAATCTAGGGTTTTCGAACACTACTCAGCTAACTCAGGTCTTTATAGGTTGAACACTTGGTATTACACTCATGTATCCTAACAACATTTTAAAAAATCAGAAGTTCTTAATTTTTCCGATGTTGCATGTCTTATTTGACTGGCCTATATGTATATATTCACTATTTT
>JAOPUG010000105.1:6546536-6561146 GCA_027564375.1 Micropterix facetella
GCCGGCCCGGCGCCCCCGCCGCCGCGTAGCCCGTCGCGTTGTAGGGACCGCTGCCGCCTGCAAATGCACATCATCACCTGCCTGCTCTGTCCTTCCTCTACGCTTTTAATCGTATTCCCCTTCTCGTCCGAGGTGCCAACCGACAGCCGCACCAACCCTACGCAGCCTACGGCGGCATACATAAACTATTACCGCCCCGAGGAAAACAAAAGCAATGCGACAGCTCGACCGACGGACCGACTCATCTAACGACCAGAGCATTCGCCGGCCGTATGCACTATTACAAATGCCTAAAATTTACAATCTTTTCGCTGAATAATTAATATTAAACATTAAATTAAGCATCTGATATTTATCGAGATATATTATTACTTCAATTTTTAACACCTTTATAGCTGAAAAATGTCTTGCCCGTTCGAACGGTTCATCCGACTGCCTTATTTTCTATCTTTTTCCTCGGATACTTCATCTATCATTCGTCTATATTCTCCCTCGCTCCCGAGCGCCGACCTTCAAACGAACGCTTGCTTCGTTCGCTTTGCGCCTCTCGAAAACGATCACCCTCTAACCAGATAAAATAACGATATAAACATCCCTGCAGATACCTATATTAAAAAAGAAAACACGCTAAAGCAAACATCCTACACGACAAGAATGAAAACCACAATAAACATAAAAAGACACGAGTGAGATCCCGTCGAACGTTATTATTTAAGCTTCTAGAAAATCAGAGACAGACTTCAAACTGACAACAGGCTATGGAAGGTTTAAAACAAACATCTCACCGCATACGACCCTCCACCTTACCATCCATTCGCTCCTTCTTTAAGTCATTTAATAGAAACAACAAAATTTTAAATGCAGAGTGCATTTTTTTCCTAGGAAAAACTTGATTATTTTTCTAAAAAACCTCAATCTTTAAAGAGATTTAACTAGCAAGCCACATACACCAACTTCAATGGCATGAAATGAAGAATAAATTGATCTTTGGAAATATTTGACTCCTATGGAACTGCTAATTCTACAATAAACACCATATTCCGAAATAAGTAAGTACAAACGGAGCTGCCATGGAATTCACCGACCAGAGTCGGGCCCTTCATAATACTATTGCTACACTTCAGGAGGGTGAGCGGTAGACTCCGGACTAACGACCGGCTGTGGTAGGTTTAGGACAACTGTCTTGCCACATGTGAGCATCACCTTACCACCCATTCACTCCCCCTTCGAAACCATAGTAATTTGGGATGCGGAAATCGCAGATTTTGATATTTTTTCTAGGAATGAGTTAATTGTTTTCCTGGAGAGACCAAGATCCTTAAATAGGTGAAAGAGAGATTTGGCTGGGAGGCCACGAGGGCCTACTTCCACCGCATGAAGGTGAACAGTGAAGCCATTCCAAGTAATGGCATTTGCGAGATCATGATATTTATTTCATTTGTATTCGTAATAAATAATATCCGACCGAAACACTGCGCATCCCAAACTTCCGAAAAATGATGCTACTTATGGACCGAATCAACCTCCAAAATCCAATCTAATTGAGAAAGATTTTTGGGGTGTGTTTTTTTACCTTTTAAGCCATCCATCACAAGCCATCATTGGAATGAGCAAACTCAAAAACTTAATCACATCACAATAACAGCAGGAACTTTTGTCTTGCCTGTAGATACACCGGCCTCGATATAAGACCAACTTACAGCCAACTCTAAGATATCTAGTTGTACAAGAGGTATTGCTACAGAGGGGACATAAACTTTTTAATAGACATTTAAATAAAATGTATCAATCATATAACATTATCTTCTAGTATATTAGAGGGGGAATGCAGAACTGTTATCTAAAACAGGTTTAACTGTTATTCATAATGCCTAATCCCAAGTCTACAAATTGAAGACCAAAACATAAGACAAACATTTGAATTTTGTAACAATATTAAATATAAGTCATACTAATTATTCGATAAACTTCCAAAATATCTCAAATGGGTGAAATTTAATTAACAGAAAGGTGATTTTTAAAATATATGACACCATATTACGCTTAGTATATTCTAATAAAATTAAAATACATAAAGATTAAACAACCCTAATTAAAATTATTACTGTCCCAAATAATACAAATAAACTTTTCTTAAAATCAAATATTATACCTGAAAACGAAATAATTTCCATCCGACTCTACATACCTACACATAATAAAAACCACAAAATAATGCCACGGCAATACCTATATACCTCAGATGAAGAAAAAAATACAGAAAAAACTCAGTTTGTTCAATTTACTCAAAAGAATATGCTACACATATAAATGCCAACACAAGAATCTCTCGTACTTATCCTAATAATGAAACAGTTCCAGTTGGCTCTAATTTTTCATTTAATCCCCTGAGATACGCCAATGAATGAAGATAAAAGTAAGAATACCATATTACCAAATTACATAAAATTAAAAAACAAAGGTTGACACAAACGACATTATCTAACAAAATATAATTACCTACCTACAAATGAACACATGCAAACTAAAAATTATTTACTACTAATGAATGATATGAAAAGTCTCTCGAGTCGCAATACAGCAATACCCCACTTTGTGCGTTCGTTTACGTACGAGCCATGTTCAGAAAGTAAGTGTACTAGATTTTAATATTTTTTTAGAAAAAGTGTATTTGAAAAAAAAATATAGGATATTGTTGATATACTTGTTAATTATTTTACCACATAATTGCCATCCCTTTCAATGCTTATGGTGAGCTGTGGCACAAGGTGCTTTATGCCCTCCTCAAAGAACTCTCCCGCCAGCTGCTTCCCCGTTTCAGAACCTCTTTCTGCACCTGCTCGTCGGTTGAAAGTATAATTCCACCCATGTATGCCTTCAGGAAGGTGAAAAGATGATAATCTGAAGGTGCCAAGTCATGAGAATACAGGGGTTGGTTCAAAACATCCCAACCGAAGGAGTCCAAGAGCGCCTTGGTGACTAAAGCTATGTGAGGGCGGGTGTTGTCGTGCAACAAACACACTCCTCTCGTCAGCATTCCCCTCCTTGTGTTTTGAATGCTCCTTTTGATGGTTTCACAATATCGTTGTGCATTCATGGTATCTCCCAAAATGATGCCTTTTCGGTCCCAAAACACTGAGGCCATGATTTTTTTGCCCAAAATTGTGGTTTTGGTTTTTTTGGCAGATGGGGAATTGGTGTGATACCACTGTAACGAGTGTATTTTTGTCTCAGACGTGTAATGAGCCACCCATGTTTCATCCCCAGTCACAATAGAGCTCAGAAAATCATCATCTTCCAATTCAAGTCACTCAAGAAACTCGCTGGTGCTAATGACCCAATTTTTCTTGTGGTCAGCTGTTTTTGACCTATCTTGCGCACAGTTTCCGGTATCCCAGCATTTATGTGAGTTTCTCGTATATGAGAGTTCTGGAAACATCGCATAAATTTCATCCACTGTCAATGGGCAGTCTTCACGAACAGTTTCCTCGATTTTTTGCACCAGCTGATCGGTCAAAATGGAAAGTCTTCCACTCCTCGGTGTTGTCAACCTTCAAAAATCTACAGCCCGTTATGGTCACGGTATTTTTACTTTCTGAACATGCCTCATATTAGTTACATAACATTTCAAATTAAATTATTTTACAATATATTTTAATTTACAAATGAATCGCAATCAAGTTTATCGATCGTATAAATCGGGGTGTTACTGTATTCACACAGGCATTCTCAATTTCTAATACAGAAATTATTGATTGATTGCAGACCTGATAATGGTCAGAGGTCAACCCTACGATGCCGGGATTCTTCCATGTTCAAGAAAAAGCTGGCTAGAAACGAGGAGGAAAAGCAAACTGGAGTTTTTATGTGGTAGCAGTATACAAACAGGTCACCAATGCTATTAAATAATGCCCGCTATCCACTTATGGCAAACCAACAACAAATATTATTAATGATCAGATGGGCGATTTCTACGGCCATATGGGGTTTTTGTCATTTTTACCAAAAACGTTATTTACTTACACGGAAAATTATATAGATTATAAAAGTCTAAAATAATCTTTGACTTAATCTTTGACTTGTCTGAGATTAAATAGGTTGCGATTGTCGACAAATGTTTTAAATAGGCGAAAATATGCACCCCAGCAAAAGCACTTTTTGAATTTACCATTTGTATCTTTTTGAATATTTCAGAAATGATGATCCTGTGAGGTGACGTTTTCGGTTTCACTTAATACCGACCCTTTAATGTCCTATTTTACTGTTTTTTTTCCCCCTCCGAAAGTGAAATTGAACTCTTAAAAAGTTACTTGCTCTTTATCATTTCCGATTAGCTCCGTTAGTGCGCTAAAGATAAAGGTTGGACAAAAAATGGGTGTTTTAATGATTTTCCAAGACATGCTTGAGAGAAATATCGTCTTGAATAGGAAATTTCCCTTCAGATCGCTGCAATGGCAATCGAAGCGAGGCATGAGGAAGCGAGACAATGCAGCTGGGAAATAGCAATACTCAGGTTCGATTTTTGAATTGATAGAGAAAATGTTGTATGCGAGATGATGAAAACAAATGAACTCTGCAGCGCCACTAACGCGCGTACAAAATACCAACGAATCGTTGCAGAAAAAATATGTAATAATATTAAAACATACTTGTGAAAATTGTAATTGCTTTCGGCTGCTTGCTAACTATTCTTGCAATTTCTCGATACCCAAGAAAAGAGGAGATATTAATTGCACGAATGTGAATTGAACAAATAGCCCCTTTTCTCGGCATAGCTGGTAACGGCAGTTTCTTTTTCGATACCGCGAAATGGATAAATAGAATTATTTATTGATTTCCCAAATAGTAAGTTATTGTGTACATTTAATACTAAAGAAAAGTATATCACTTACCAATGCAATTACTAACTATGTACATTTAATATTAAAAAAAATAATATCATTTACCATGTATCTATGCACGAGAATGATTTTCCACTATTGGACGAGGGGCATTATTCTACAGATATAATATAAATTTTTATAGTGCTCATTTTCTTGCTCCGTAACCCACAAGTTTTCCACATTCCATAACTTCACTTCCAGTCACAAATAATATCTTGTTAGCTATCTAAGAATATCATATTGTAAATAAGGAGATAATAAAAACAGACCTTGAAATAGCATCGATTGTTGATTCTGTCTGTACTGTTGCTGTTGTTGCTGCTGGATGCTTCTCTGCTGTTGCTGTTGTTGTTGTTGTACATACTGCGGCGCGCCCAGCAGCCCACGGAGGTTCATGTCATTTTGAAGTCCTAGATAAATCAAAATATTGTATTATGTTTTGGAAGAATCAATCGTTGCTCGTCATTCAGTGGGGATCCGACGTTGATAATCCATGACTATCGCAGTTGTTCGACATTATAAAAAAAACAAAACAGATTGACCGCGTGAAGTTTGTAGCACTTGATGTTTCGGCGATGTTACAACAGCCGTTGTTAGGTGACAGGGCCGTCGACTGATGACAGGGTGGACAACGGTGCTTGCTACAAACTTACAAGGCAAATCCATTTTTATCTTATTTATGACGACAATCAATTTGAAATGGCGGATTATATATAATGGATGGATTATAATATAATAATTATGCCGGCATACCTCACTGAGTGTGGAGTTCAATGTTCCATATATTTATTTACCAGATCAAATCCGTAAAGGACGTGTACCACCTCCATTCTGGTGTCTATATGTATAAAGAGATTTTAACCCTTTTCTCTGGGAGGCTGTGGTATTCGGCTTCAGGAGCCTTGGCCTTGTATACGAAAATGGCTGCATGGTGCAGGATCTTGTTAGTAGATGACTTTATATATTTGAGAAACTATAAACTGTATCAAAACCTCCAAAATTAAAACCATTCTCTGGGTTCGCCATGAGGTAGACATCTTCTGCCTCCAGAAGGGTAACATACAAACGGTAAGAATTCCTGTCATCTAAACTCCATACACCCAAAAACTATAAACTGTTTTGTTGATTCAAGTTTTATTAGATACTCGCATAAGAGTTAAATAAATAGTTAAAGTTAACAATAGAAAGATTTTTATTTAAAAAACATAGCATTTGTTAGTTATCAAGTGTCGGTCTATTTCTTAAATCACTCTGCATAAGTCCAACTATTGAAAATAATCTCTCAGGTGCTATTCAACTTAATATAATTGGAATAACACATATTTTTGTGCATTTCCTTTGAGATTCGGGTATGTAATAGCTATTATTGTCGCATGTCAGAGCTTAGCTGAAGACGGGGGTGGTACGCATAAATAAGACTAGATACTTCGTCTCGAGCGATGTTCCCTGCAATAATCGACAAATGCTTCCATCCTCAGCCATCCCAATAATTTTTCTCAATCTTTCCAGATTGCATCCCTACGAAAAAATAAATATGTGTCAAACCAACCTGCCATATGATGGGGATGCGTGGTAGAGGTAACGTGTGGATGTCTCAACATTGGTCCGGTTCGTGCCATCGATGCCGGATGTCCTACGGGGCCCTGTGTCAGTGCTGGTAGAACAGAACCTGTTATAAAATAGATTAATATAGTGATTGTGGCAGATACGGATGCAGATCCACAGAGCAATGAGGCATTTACCCCCTATGGATCCGCACCTAGACGGATACGGAAGGGGCTCAGTGCGCTTATTCTGATCAGAATTTTGATACCTAGTGAACTAAAATGGTAATAAAAAGGAATTATTTCACTAAGGACTGATTTGACTGACTAGGTAAATATTAATAATAAAAGCAGCCACAATTAGATCCAGGTGAGCATTGCTGATTAAAGGACGACATGGGACCGCGATATTTCCGAGTGACGGAATGCTGTATTATTATGGTAGATAAAGGTTGCGCAAGCGACTTCGAGCCTGGGACCAGACGGGTGGATGTAGGAATCCAGCCTAATCTGGTAACCTAAGGGGGTGAGGCTGCCCGCTGGGTGGCAATTCCCAATTAAGGCCTTAAGGTATTGGTCTCTGACTGGAAGTGGTGTGGTTGGATTGTGGATATGTATTGTCCAAATTCTGTATGTTTCATCTCGGGGAGATATAATGATAAAGTTCATTGAAATGCCTAGGGGTGATGGGTTCACACGAGTATAGTCTTAAATTCAACGTTATCCAAAATGAGCCTAATGTGGCCTTGCCACTCAGGTCATAATGGCCAAATTTGTCAACATGGTCGGCCCGACCCCAAGAGGGACTAACTCAGTGAACCCGCTATGCGGCCGGATCTTGTGGAACACCTCACGCGGCTCTGCACAGTTGATGTATGGGCCAGTTTACCGGTCTTGTTCAACTGACGAATAACTGGGGGCGTAATGCAACCTAAGATGCCGGGGTAGGTGTCGACCTGTCATTGCCTATCCTTAAACAACCCGTTGGCCATCCAATCTTGGAAAATCATTTCCGAGTAAAAGACGTACTGGGTCCATGATATTTCCAAATGACGGAATGCCGCATTATTACAGCAGGTAGCAGTCGCGTAAGTAACTTTGAGCCTGGGACCAAACGGGTAGATGGAGAAATCCATCTAAATTTGGTGATCAGGGGCGAGGGTGCTATCTGAATGTCTCTGCTCAGGCTTCGCCGTAAGGGTTGACCTCTCACGGGCAGTGGCATAGTTGGATTTGTAGACTGTATTGTCCAAATTTCTTGCACTCATCTCTAATGATAAAGTTGGTTGAAACCCCTCGAGGTGGTGGGTTCGCCTGTAGCGAGGTCTTAAATCCAACATTTATCCAAAATGGAAGGCCTTTAGGGGCCTAATGGGGTCGTGCAGCTTGGGTCCTAATGGCCAACTTTGTTATGATCAACCCGACCCATGGCCCAGCACCCGTCAGCAGCCTCCCCGAAAAGGGACTAGCCCGGTGAACCCGCCGAGCGGCTGATCTGGGAGAACCCATCGGACGGCCCTGGACGGTTGATGTATTGGTTGGTTTTCCAGTATTTCTCAACTGACGAATAGCTGTGGGAGTCAGACATGCATATGCGGTCTATAGAGAAGGGGTAGACATGTACCGTAGGATGTCTAACCTTAGAAACGATTCGCTAGCCACTCAATCTCGGTTGATAGCCGAGTAAAGGACGCCATGGATCCACGAGAATTCTGTACGAATTGAAGCTATCCTTACAAAGAGGCCGAGCAAGCGACTTCGAACCTGCTACCAGACGGGAGGTTGGAGAAATCTGACCACATCTGGGAGTGAGGGAGTGAGGTGCCCCACTGGGCTTGTAAATTAAATCTAATATTTATTCAAAATGGCTTAAAACCTATTTCAATAAGTTTCTCTCGTCACCATGATTCCAAAAATACCCATATAGGCTTTGCTTGCTCTATCAATGGTCAGATAGGATGCATTTGCAGCAACACCTGCACAACTGATCGAATTTGCTGCCACCTGGTGGTGCTTAGGGTCACCCAGGGAGGCTTCATAACAAATTTGGTTAGGATTAGACAACGGGAAGTCTTTGGACATACGGACATACGGACCAACAAAAAAACAAAGAAACAAGCGCACATGGGCACAGCATGCATCAGACTATATAGCCCGTCCTATGGACGGGCCAAAAATTATTCCTATTTTTGAAAATGGAACTCTTTGGCTGTAGAATACATTTTATTTTTTACATCTGTCATTTGTTTTTCTTTGTGGCGCCATCTTGAAAATTGCGTGTTTACCTAAAGATGGATTTAAGTCGAGGAAATCTTCAATGTACGATTTTTTACAATTTTCGCTGTGGCTTGTCAACAAAAAAGTTGCCAAAAACTTCATTTAGCGTTTGGTCATAAAGCCCCATCTTATAGCTATGTGTACTTATAGTATAATAAATTCAAACATTCATCTCCTAGACAATTTAAGCGAAGGCCGGGCAGCAACAGTGGTAATTGAAACTATCATTGATGCAGTACGACAACTAATTCAATCGCATAAAAAATTTACTGTCAGCATTTTAGTACATCATTGAACATTGGTATGAGCCAAGTGCAAAATATTTTACACGTACACCTACAAGTTCGAGAGCTTTGTTCGAGATGGATGCCGCATGAGTTAACACTAATTCAAAAACCATATGTAGAGTGATGTGATAAAATGATAAAAATGGACGGAGACAGAGGGGAATCATTAGCAGTATATGGCAAGGTAACAGGAGATGAAAGCTGAAAGCATCATTCGGGAGAGTGAGTCTTTCCTTTGAAGGATTTGCCGACAAAAGTCAAGAAAGGTCGAAGGACTGGTAAAACGGTGGTGGCTTCTTTTTTTAGTAAGACGGGACATTTTCATTTGAAAACCAAAGAACAGTCACTGCAGATTGGTATGTTAATATTTGCTCGCCCAGTGTTTTAGAAAAAGTTCGTGAAAAGCATCCTCGTAGCAGAATAGTCCTACATCGCGACAATACATCTGCTCAATCCGCTAAGATGACAATGGCGTTTTTGAAGACCTCAAACGTGAAACTGATGACGCATCCTCCATTGGAAGGTGTCACATGCTACGGGCAAACCCGCTGACCCTGGATGTTATAACGAAATCTATCGTATTCTCGCCCAGAGACGAACGCAAGGACTTTAAATGGACTGATGATTGTCTCCCTAACAGATTTATTATGTGTCTCCTGCTTTATTATGCGAACCCGTCCACCACGGAGCGTTTGTCAGTGACAACAAGTTGGCAACAATCGGTGTGCGCCAGCTGTCCAGGTCACGCCCGAGTTCCCGTCCCCGGGTCAGCCGCACAGCGGGTTTACCGGGTTGGTCCCTCTTCTGGGAGATTCCTGAATAGGAGCTGCTCCGCAAGCTGGGCCGACCAAAACATAACGGCTATTATAGCCCAGGCTCCACGGAGCCACTGTGACCCTTACACCAGTGTGCACGCACTATGTCGTGGGATAATCAGTGACAAAGATCACAAATATAATCTCCAGATCCCAAATAACCAGTGCATTTCTCGTGCCACCATTCTTGGCATATTTTGCACTGTATCCAGTCCTCCACCATTGGCTCTTAAAATATTTCTTCACAACCTCGGTATATCCAGATCTTTTTCTTTGGAACATGTTGAGTTTTTTAAACATTGTATTTGAAGGTGCAGGTTTCTTCTTTGGTTTAATATTTCTAATTGCTTCTTCTAATTTATATTTGTATGGAGAACTGCTAAGAATTTCCGTCTTCTTTGCCGTCGCCCATGTAGCTCTCGGAACAGATGACTTTGGTAAAGGAGAAAGGTTTTTGAGAGTAACTCGAGATGTTGACGGTATGAGTATTTGGGCTGATGACGGGCAGGGCTGTAGATACCATTCTTCTCGCCTGCTCCAAAAGTTCTGTTTCTATTGAAAGAAGTGATCTGTCCGTCGCTTCAGTTTACTGCAGTGAGTCCACAGATGCAGTGGCATTAAATATAGGTGGAGTAATATTTTGAAAAGGCTGTGCAAAATTTGTGTCTGTAACTAGGGGCCTCTCTGTTATATTGCTAACTAGAAATTGGACATCTGAGAAGAGGTTATCATTAAATGGACAGATTCCTGTCACGAAAGCACATTGATATTGCATCAATGAAATCTATATTTGGAAAAAATTTAGAAATATATTTAGTTACATATTAATAAGGTCTATTCTTCCATAAGGCTAAATTAAAAAAAAAAACAGAAAAAATATACAATTTGAAAAATGTAACGTTTTCAAAAATATTTTTTCTCAAACATAACATAGAAGAGTGCATGCATATCCTATAGCAGGAACCTCGTTTGAAAGCTACGGAACCGTCAGGATGAGAGTCAGATTCGCCTTAAACCGGTTTTATTTGCGTATTATAAATATTTGCATAAATAGACTGTATCGAATAAATAGTAAGAAACTGCTGTCTTGTTAGCTTAGTCAGGTAATGATTCATGTAGCATTAACTGGGTATACAGACTTTGTATGACATAATACCTGTTCTCTCGCTCATCAGCTTTGGGCTCCTCTCATGGGGGCTCTGAGCTCTGCGCTCTGTGCGTTCTCTCGCTCATCAGCTAAATGACGCGGACTTAAGCTAGATGAATTTGCCTCCGTTGTCTCATATTTAGCGTGGATGCCGCGGGTAAGGAATGGTTACAAAAAACATAAAACAAGGTAGCCAAATTAAACAAAACTAAATATTAAAGCAAAAACCTAAATAATAAACCTAGTAATGGGTACTTCTGTTATGTGTCTCATTTGTATCAATTTTGTGGGGTAACAGACTATATCACATCCATGCTTTTCTTTGGCCAATTGTGAGCGGCTGCTTAGCGGGCGGCGAGGCGCGCCGCGATGGCGGCTGATGAATATTTAGATGGGCGGGGGTCCTGCAATACGTACATAATTCCATAGTCATACTGAACACCGCGTTTGCGTCCAGCAATGAGAATAGAGAGGTGTAAAGTTCGGTGTACACAACTCCCTTATCTGGTGGTGGCAACTACCATGTCGATGACGAAAAACGCCTTTTGTTACCACACATTTCGTGAGATCGCGACCTGGACCCCGCATCTTGGGAGTTTTGATTATATGGTCATGCAAATTAGAGCTTATGTTAAACTATATATAGCGGTATCAGCATTGTATCTTTCCAATACATTATATATTAAATTATTTCTATAAGAAAAGGGACCAATAAGTTAAATATTCAGATATTATAAGCAAATACAAGAAATATATCACCTTATGTATACCTAGTGCCAGCCAGATAAAATACTGAATACACTGGGTACTTTTTTTAAAATAAATATTGAACAGTCCTTTGTTAGATAATTATAATTGTATTATCCAGATGAGATAGCAATATATGTGACTTAAATATCCAAAATGTTATGGTGAACTAGATTTTAGATGATTTTTATGCCCTATTCCGTTTCCATGATTTTAATGCCCTAAGCGTTTCCCATTTGGTGGGTCGTGACCCGACCCGGGCCACTAATTTAAAATACTTGATCACAACATGTCTCCTTGTTGTTTAAACTAATCATACTCGTAAATGATCAAGTGGCGTGGTACGTCGTCCGGGCGGCGAGAGAAACTCGATGTTTCCATCAGCACAAACATCGCTTACTGACGAGTGATCGTCGTGAGTTACTCGACGGGCCTTGTCTAAGGCCCGTGACGTCTATCACTGGGCAATTGCCCTTTAGCGGTGATTTATGCTGGCCGGGCCCATTGACCCGGCTTTCTCGGTATGGTGACGCAGGGCTGAGCGCCCAGCTGTAGGCATCAGGTAAAACTAGTGATCAATCATCCCGCGGTTTTCATTTTACTCGGCCCGCGCCCCGCGCTCACCGTTCCTCCCTGTCATCCGCTCGCTCAGTTTGATCTAAGGGGCCAGTAAAAGATTGTGTGTCTTTCTGTCGTGATTAGTATTACCTTATTTCCTCCGACAGAACAGGCCCTAGATCACGAAGGGGGACCATAAAAATAAGCGGGCCCTCAAAAATAGTTTGGGAAACGCTGCCCTGTGGGTAAATGATATACTTTTTTTTTCAATAAATTTAGTTAGATTATTAAGTGGTAAATCAATAAATTATTTTATTCTTCGATTCCGTTCAAGTAGTCTCGAGCGAGACTTTCAAAAGTCTCGACAAAAAGTGAGGGGCAAATCCATTTATTATTGAGTTTGTAGATATTTACTGTTTATCCATTTTTTATTGAATTGTGCTGTTTAAATGGCAAGTGCTTTTTATTCTGCGCATTCTAAGCAAGAAATAGAGAATGAGAATGATGTGAAACATGGTGTTGATATTTTATTCCTACAACAATTTAATTTAATTTAGCATACAACGTTATATATGTTTGGAGCATGTGCCCACATGCAATAAAATTTCTTTTAGGTAAAATCGTGACGACAGATCGTAATGATAGAATACTTTCTATTGCAAACGACGAAATAAAATAAAATATTGGGCGATATACGGTAACGCTGGTACTGTCAGCTCCTATTTTTTGTTTAGTTTCGTTTAGTAGTCAGGCTGAAAACCAGACGTATTTTGGCCCGAGACTCGTCTTGAGTCTCGATCTTCAGAGTGTCGTCTCACCTCAAATCTCGAGAATCAGAGTCTCGTCTTATCTCGTGAGTTTCCGAATTTTCGGAGATTTTCGAAACGAAACGAGACGAGACTCGAGACTAGTCTCGTCTCGTGCCCATCACTACTCTTTGTATGTTACATACTATTTTAATAATTACTATATAGTACATAGTAATTATATACATACATATATTAATTTAAGTACCTGCTTATATGTATTTATTATACTACATTATTGATGTGCTTATTTATATAATAGTTAAATGATTATCCTTTAATAATTCTAATTTATCAATCATGAACGCAGATGCTACACTCCAAAATGAATAAAACTCCCTGCAATGGATAACTGTAAAATATTATTTAAATAATAAGTCCGCCATTTGTAATGTAAATTATTTTAGTAAAAATGTGTAATAAAGATGTTTCATTTTATTTTAGTTACAGCCTCTAAAGCCTATCATTTTAACTCAAGAACGCATGGTCCGATTTCAAAAAAATCTTCGGTTATCGGTATTTCTTTTTAATTCAGAAAACTAATCAAATGTTGGTACGGCTAAAATGTGAGTCTCCAGTCATCCGGTTGTATGGAAGCTCTCTGATTTGGTTTATGAACGTCCCCCAAATTCTAATCAGCTCTTCCTATTGCCGAATAAAGCAGATTAACGAAAGATTTTAATGGCGAAGGCGTTATTGAGATAACGATGACTAAGGCAGAGAGACAGACAGACAGACAGACAGACAGATGGACAAACAGATTTTTATCGTTTTATTATTTCAAATGTCCTAATTGACCGAAATCTACTTTTTCTTAAACTAAGGCAGAGAGAAAGACAGACAGACAGACAGACAGACAGACAGATGGACAAACAGATTTTTATCGTTTTATTTTTTCAAATGTCCTAATTGACCGAAATCTACTTTTCTTAAACCTCTAATTTTTTAAGGTATTACAAGACACTTCGCGACAGCCTTGGGTTATGGGTTTCGGCTGGTGCTGGCTTAATTTTATTATTGATAGCTAGATAAAGGTCTAAAGTTTCATGTATATAAAGTGTATTTCTTATATTAAATCACATAACATTTATAGTTAATACACTTCAAAATATTCCTTTTATTTTATTGATGCAATGTGCGGCAATATTTTGTTTATTGAATTTCTTGCGAAAGGTAATTATGAACAAGTCAATATCCTAACCATGGTCATTATCTTATGCTAACCATGGATCTAAAATGAATATATGTTGAGGAAATATAAATAAAAATTGTGTTATAGAGAGCCTATAATGCCTATACTTAATGAAAGAAATTGATAGACGATGATACAGGCAGAAGAGATACCTAATGTATTGTGTTAATACTATATTATGGATAAATAAATACTTAAGCAGTATATATTTATTATTTGTCCAAATATATATATATACATATATTTAATTCCATACTCTATCTATCTACATGACAGATAATGTCATGGCCTCGATTGATCTTGACTTCTAAATGTCTATCCTAAACAATCTCTTTACATTCGACGACAGTCGTT
>JAOPUG010000105.1:6624688-6637421 GCA_027564375.1 Micropterix facetella
CTATCAAGAAAAATTTTGTTTTTTTTTTCATTCTGAATCCGTGGTTTTGGTGTTTTTTCTGGTGGATTATTTTGACATTCTCTAAGATGTAGATTTGTTAGATCTAGAGAACTCTGGTCCCCTGAAATTGCATTGCCCACAGAGTGAAACATTCTTATATCCTGGAATGGGGTTGAGTGCACAAAACTTTTTGTAGGCGGTGACTTGGTTCGTGAAACTGTAAAATGAAAGATGCTCAGTACGAAGCTCGACGTGCGAGAAGCGAGGGAGAACATACATAAATAAATGAAAAATAAGAAGGAAAACATGGCGGTGTTGCCAAATGGCTAGCACATTTTTCAGACATAACACCATTAAAAAGCCTGGTTGATACACTTTCCCAAATTTCAACTCCATGAAGCGAAATACATATGATGCGTCACTGTTCTAGGTATTGGCTGTATATAATAAGTGCGATAATTTATTTGCATTCAGTTGTCAAACTTGATTTCTTCTCTTGCATTTGACTGATTTTTTATCGGCTATAATAATAGCAATTTCTAGTTTCAATTTTCAAATTCTTCAAAATGGAAACAAAATGACTGATATCTCTCATCAGCTTTTTAAATCTCGGCATTAGGATGAACTATTTTTGTATGAAATTTGGTCTCAATTGGTCGTGTAGTTTCTGAGACATAAGTGAGTACACACATACTGATATTTTTTTTAATTTTTAACGTAGTTGATTGTTGGGTAATGATACATTATTAATTAATATATTTTTATTGATTCTAATCAATTACATGATGATGCTGGGCCGACGCAGGCAAGCGTTTACAATTGAGTCGCAAAGCGGTTATTGACTTTTTAGTAACTGATCTGACTCGAATATCAGTAGATAATGTTTATATATGGACTGCAGCACTGGTTTTTATAGTTGCACTTGTGACGTCAATGAAGCGCTGAGCTATTGTTCGCCTGTGGGTTGATGACCGGACTTCCTCTTCGTCTGTTGATTGCCCAATGCTATGGCATTATCTTACTGCCTCATTATCGATGATTCATTATCTGATTGTGACATTTCACATTAATTTATTGGCATACATGCGTGTCCTTGTTTGATATCTGAATCATGATTTATTGTTTTGTAATTTCTAAATTGTGTTCCTTTATTGGGTTGATACAGATTCTTAGGATCTCAAATCGCGGAGGTTTGGCGCAACCCTGAATTTTGCTCGAAAACAAAACTTACCTATTTACATACTTTGTGTAACATGACATTTTTTTTAGGAAAGAAAGAAAATGGAAAAATAGTAATTTCCTAGATCTTTTCTTATCGTTAATATTAAATGCTTTGAAGCTGTTAAATATTTTAACTTGTGGGTATAATTTTTATTGACACTGCGACAGTCTCGTCCAGCCACAATGGTTTTTATCCAATGCTCACTCGAGCAGTGCATCATTCATTTCACGCCTTTCAGGAACTAAGTCGCCGTTACCCTCTAGCGAGAGAAAATGGCAGTGATTAACCACACAATCAAATGCTTTCTTAAGTCGCTGAAGCAGATAGACATCGGTAATTGCGTATCTGCCGTCTGAGTATCTAAAGACTGAAGAGAGTTACAAGATGGTCGAAATCCTCCAACAAGTAGGAAAAGATAAAAGATTTGCGTATCATTACTAATCTCTACTGGCACAATAGAGCACACATCAAGGTTGGCCAGAACATTTCGAAAAAGTGAAGATATGGAGCGAAGCTAGACAGGCTTGCACTATATAAATCTAAAAGTGAGGTCAAGATAAATGACGTGAACAATAATATAAGATATACAGATGATACTGTGCTAATTGCCAGCAGCATAGAAGAACCCCAACTTCTCATTGGCAATGTTACAAGATAATGTGGACGAATATGGGTTAAAAGTGAACACTGTTGATTTATGACTAGTGTGATCTGTGGTACTACTTTATTCTGAAATAGTAGATTCCCAATTATTTAGGGCAGTGGTTCTTAAACTTTTCGGCTGGCACTCCAAAGTAAAAATATATTTAAAGCCCGCAACCCTATTTATTTTCCAGTGATAATAAAATGGTAGTATAAACTAAAAGCTCGTGGTTTGCCAGAATTTATGTCATTACAAAACATTATTTAATTTTTCTTTATTGACAGCAAACAAATTAGAATAATATATGAAAAAATTAGGTTTTAATTTTTTCATCAACAAAATAATTAATTAGTGACTATCCTGGTGTTGTATTTTTTAGTAAAGAAGATTTATATATGGAGTTAAGTTTATAGAAAGTGCACACCGCATGTCATGCTGAGGATCCGGTCTATTCCCATACTTATTTTTCATGACAGCAAGGCTCGAAAATCCTGCTTCAAACAAATAAGTAGTCAGGAATGGTACCAGGGCTTTTTCAGCTTCAATGCTCAGAATATCCTTCCCGGATAGTTCTTAAAATTTCGCTACTATATAGCTTCCTATAGCTTTTCGCTTCTATTTGGTTGTTCGGAAAGTAATTTCGTTTTTTCCCACACAGGACTTAATTGTATTTTGACAGCTGGTATAGCAAGGCTTGCTTGTGAAAAAGTTCGATTGATTCTATACAGTAGTTTTTGGTCAGTACCCTTTCAAATATAGGAAAGGAAAAGCAACATTTTTGGCATATTTTACTTTTTTTTATTATCGAAAAGGTAAAAATGCTGTTCAGGCAAGAAAAAAATTATCCAAGGTGTATGGAGAAGATGTATTGAAAGAACGCCAGTGCCAAAACTGGTTTGCAGCAATTTTGATGTTGAAAATGCACCACGTTCTGGAAGGCCAGTTGAAGCTGATAGACACAATAAAAGCATTAATTGATGCAAACCGGCAAATAACAACTCGTGAGATTAAATTTATTGAATTCTACCATTCATGATCATTTGAAACGCCTAGGTTTAATCTTAAAGCTCGACATATGGGTTCCTCATGTTCTTACAGAAAGAAATTTGGCAATGAAATGCTTACATGTGGCAAGACAACTGTCCTAAACCTACCACAACCGGTCGTTAGTCCGGAGTCCACCGCTCACCCCCCAGAAGTGTAAAAATAGTATTACGATGGGCCTGACCTTGCTTGGTGAATTCCGTGGCAGCTCCGTTTGTACTTACTACTATTCATACAATCAATATTCAGAACCTATGAAATAAATATAATGCCACCAAATTCATAATTAAATTGGAACGAAAATTAAAATGGGGTGCTAAATGATATTAAAGCACAATAATTAGAAAATGTAATACGTACGTAACGCATTGTATTCAATCAGTAGAATGCAGCTTCAACATGCTACAAAAATAGGTATTTTAAGAGTGAACATTTGTATCCAAGAGAATGGGTTCAACATTAAGCATTTAATTAGATAAAATATGATTCAAAATAATTTTTGTATTAAAGTTTTAATAATAAATAATATTCCTATTTCCATTAAGTAGACAGAATAATATGAGGTTATATTATAATCATTTTGTTCTTTGTACATATCTCATAAGCACATTAAAATAATACTGTTTTATTTTCAAATAGTGTATTATTCCGAGTACTGTAGCGCGCACTGGTGGGTTAAAACTATTTAAAAATTTGGTTTTATTATGTTGATTTGATATCTTCTAGATATTGATTTTATAAAGAATATGTTTTAATTTTCGATCCAATTTAGGAAAAATTGTCATGGGCGTTATTCCCTATTGGGCTTTGCATAGATATTAGTATGAAAATTTTATTGTCCGTTTTAGAAACTTTCTGAGTACTTTAGCCCCATAATTCCTTTTGGTATTATGGGGCTAAAGTAAGTAATTTTGATGCTTGCTGTCCTTGGACTATTCCAACAAGTTTCTCTCATCACGATTTCAAAAAATACGCTATGCTTGCTCTACCTACTGGTCAGGTCTCCTCGAGGCCAAATATACACCTGCAGCAGCTTCGAAATGACTTAAAACCTGTTCCAACAAGTTTCTCTCGTCACCACAATTACAAAAGTACCCATATACATTATGCTTTCTCTATCTATTGGTCATATTGTCCTTCAGGCCAAGTAAACCAGGATACACCTGCAGCAGCACCCACATGGCTGAAAACCTATTTCAACAAGTTTCTGTCACCATAATTCCAAAAATACCCATATGAGCTATGCTTGCTCTACCTATTAGTCATATCCTCCTTCAGGTCAAGTATACACCTGCAGCAGCCCCCAAATGGCTTAAAACCTATTCCAACAAGTTTCTCTCATCACCACAATTCCAAAAGTACCCATATACGCTATGCTTGCTCTACCTATTGGTCAGATTGTTCTCTAGGCCAAGTAAACCAGGATACACCTGCAGCAGCGCCCAAATGGTTTAAGACCTATTCCAACAGTTTCTCTCGTCACCAGGATTCTAAAAATACCCATATACGCTATGCTTGCTCCTCCTGCCTATTGATCAGATCCTTCTCCAGCACAAGTAAATCAGGATGCACTTGCGGGACTCGGATCGAATTTGCTGCCACCTGGTGGTGCTTAAGGTCACCCAGAGAGGCTGCATACCAAATTTGGTCAAGATCGATCCACAGAAAGTCTTTGGACATACGGACAAACACACAGCATGCATCAGACCAGCCCTACGTAATACTACGGATGGGCCAAAAACGCAGATCTAGCTTTTCCGATACGGTATTTAATCTTGCTTCACGCGTAGAGCTCCTTGCATATCTCAGTTGTCCATTAAATTTCAGCCAAAGTGACAAACATTAAAATCTTATTCCGTGTGTTTATTTAAATCCACATGAAAATCTCTTCGTATTAGTACCTTCAGGGACCTCTCCCTTTTAATACAAACAAAACTGGTTTCTAAATTAGACACCGGAGGGCATTCATTCAACTCAATATTTACAAATAATGTCAATTCAATCTCATTCATTCTCTATATGTACATCTAATGATATAGAAAGGTTTCTGCTCGAGTGCCAGCCTGCTGACGTACCGGGTGAAGTTGGCCGTGCCCTGGTCGGCATAGACGATGTTCAGGGCATTGTTCCTCGGCTCCAGAGTGACGAGGGGGTCATTGTTGGTGTCCTCAGGGGCGATATATACCGTTGAGCCTCCGCAAGGACTGCTTTCTGCACATCCTAAGTACAACACCAGGTCCAGTTCGCTTCTACAGTAATCTTCTTTAGGCGGGAGCACCTGAACCAGAAATACAGAACATTAAATCATGAAGATAGTAAAGTGGGAGGAGAGGGCAATGCATCCCCCGTGCATATTAAACGTGTGGGCCATTTTTAACTTCCCCCCTCAAGACTTGAGGACGCATCGAAAAAATCAATGATTATTTTTAAAAATATTTCCTATACAAATCGTCGGTCTATAACAGAAACTAGTGATGAGCTGAATACTGATTGAAGCAGAAACCGATACCGAGGCATACAATAATACGTAGCCAATCCAATTCTTACATATTGTCTTAATGATTATATAAGAATACAATACAATGTATGAAGTAGTTCAATGGTAAGTATATTCTTGAGTATCTTGAAATTGAGTTTAGTCTATGTAGAGTAGGCGTAGTTTAAGTGAATATTGACCATCTAACATATTCACCTCACTCAGTAATGCATTTACCAGTTGCACCGCTATCCCAATTGCACCGTACTTGCCCTTGTCAGTGCGGTATTTCTCTAGGTGCAACAGAGGGTGGTTACGGGCCCTAAAGTCCAGGCTGGGTGCACACAGCTCCACGGCCCGGAAAATCATCGGATTATCCACTTTCCCACTGAGCGGACCGTGCAAATGGAGAATAATGTGGTTTCTACTCTGCTCCAATGTAGAGAAACCTAGCATTCCCATCACGAAAAGGGAGATAATATGTTTGGATAGGTACAGCTGAGATAAGTCACATCCAGTGATGAGGAATGTGTGGTTTTATATATGGATTTCAGACCGTCGAGTAGTACTTCAGGATGCTCCTCACATACCTGGCATATATCAGCGATATTGCATTGCAGTTGTTAAGGTCGCATTGCAGATGATATGGCGTCGGATGAAAAAGTTCCATTGAGTGCTGTCGTCGCCTTATGGCTACAGCATTCGCGCGTTTCTTTGCAAGCGATTGCAACCATTATAGCTCCTCAGAGGATAATAAATAATATTATTTTCGCTTCTCAATGAACAAATTAATCACCAAGCAGTAAAATATAGCAATTGCGTGGTGCAGCAATGGATTTTTTCGACTTGGAAATATCGAGATTCAGTAGTCCGCCATCGTTCCTCATCGACCCTTCGATTTTTTCATCATATTACAATAATTATATCTTAGAAATCTCGCAAGATTTCATTTTTGTTGAGTAGGATATATATAAAGATTATGCAGATGTGTAATAAAAACACCAAACATCTCTTTATATCTTGTTACATATTTATTTTTAACATTTGGAAGAAAAAAATGTGTTTCTGACATTTTTATTCTGAAATAAACATGAAATATGCATTATTTGACGATGAATCAGGTAAAATTATAACTCTAACATTACTCATTAGTTAGAATATCTGAATAAACGGCTGCACACGGAGAGGACAACATGTCGCCCGCTCCTACAATACATGTAAGCCAATTTATAACTTCCGCCACCCCACAGCTTGAGGGTGCATTCATTTTTTTTTATATATTTCCTGTACAAATCATCGACCTAGAATAAAAGACACTAACTGACATTTTGTCGAAAATGGGTTTAATCTGACTTTATACAATATACCTAAATCTACTTTAGGAGCATCCTCAAGTACTGCTCAGTTGTTTGCTCGTCGTTTGCAAAATCAGTTTAAGTTTTTTAGGTACTTGTATATGCAAGTACGGTTACTATCCTCAGACTTACCCATATACTCATCTCTCCCCCTTCGTGATCAGCATGTTAGGCTTTTCCAAATTCGAGGAGAGAAGAAACCATGTGCACGGACCGCTCAGTGGGCCGGTCAACAATCCATTGTTTCTCCAGATTGTGGAGCTACATATATGTTCCCTATCCCTATCTGCAACTCCACAGCCATACCACCATCTGTCAAACTAACATAAGTAGATACAGCTCCATTGGGAGGGTCGTGCAACTAATTTATGCACTGTATTTTTACTTTTTTTATGGATTAATCTACCTATATGAGGGGTTACCTTATAAAAACAAAAAAAAAAATAACTCACCGAATAACATCCGGCGCTCCACCGTTGAACGGAGAGATTGCTGTATGTCTTTAAGCTTAAGTCGGTGCATTCGACAAGCATCTGCGAGAACGGCACACTCGTCAATACCTGGGTGAAGCCTCTAAGTGGATTTCCAAAAGGCAACAGATCTATAGATTCCTTTGTAATGTACTCGTAATTCTTTTGATTGGGCGGGCCTATGCGTTTCCATTCAAGCGCTGTAAAAATATCATCATCATTTTGCGCTACCACCTATTAATGAACATCAGTGTATTGGGGGAGAGGCTAGGTGGGCATGTAGCACGACTTTGGAGCCCTAGTCTGCATTAGAAAATAAATTTATATCAATTGCCTAGATATGTAGTATGTGAGCGGGAAGGCAAATAGGTAGTCAGATTTCAAAAGTGATTTCTAACTATCAATGTACTAAATTTCAAATCAAAAGAGTGAATACTGTTTTGCAAGCTGTCAAAACATGGCCGAATGCTTGATGCAAAACAGCTTGCAAGACATGCAAGCTGATTTTTTCCAAAATAGATAAAATTGATAAAGTGATAAAGTTTCTTCATATGGGTTTTAAGGGAGCAGATATTTTTGAAGAGTTGAAAAATGTTTTCGGTGAAAGTATTCTCTCTTATGCCACGGTCGAGAAATGGGTGGCTGAATTTAAACAAGTCGTACGATTGTCCGAGATGAACCCTGACCGGGACGTCCAAAAGCATCACGACTCCGGAAATGATCTCCAAAGTTCACCATGTGGTCTTGGCGGATCTTGAAATGATCTGTAATAGCGGTCAGTGTAGGTATCTCTAAAGAATTGCAAATGAAAAAGCTATCCGCCCACTGGGTGTTGTGTTTGCTTGCTCTCGACAAAACTCATTGTAATCCAAACAAATGCGTTTTGCCTGTGATGGTGTACGGTGCAAACACTTGGAGCTTGACTGAGGGGCTCGTCCACAAATTTAAAGTCGTTCAGCGAGCTATGGAAAGAGCTATGCTCGGAATCTCTATGGGTTGCGATTCGGAATGTAGAAATCCGCCGAAGAACCAAAGTGATGGATATAGCTCAGAAAATAATTAAGAAAGTTGAAATTGCAGTGGGCCGGTCAGATATGCTTAAGAACCCAACAACCCCTGGGGACGAAAGGTCCTCAAATGGAAACCGCACACCGGAAAACGTAGTATAGCACCCCCTGCAGCCCGGTGGACTGACGACTTGAAAAATATAGTAGGAAGCGACTGGACGATGAAGTCGGATTAGGCCCCATCCAGGTCTATATCCAGCAGTGGAGAGACTCATTGGAGTGTCAAAGCTACGGATGAACCAGCAACCCCGAGATGTTTCAATGAGCCTCATCGTTATATCATCCCGAGATAAACGCAGAGATTTTGTGGAGAGCACAATCCACTTGTCCAGTTCCGACACGGCCCGTAAAAGACCGACGCCTTACCGCAAGGTATTGAGAATTTTCAGATTTAGTCAGATTTCTCCGACCACCCGTCCGGTTACAGGTTTGTGGTGGCTTCCCACCACGAACCGTTGGTGACATTAAAGGTTCCCTCGCTCTATAGAAAAGCGTACACTATTTAGACTCCCCCGGCTATTCATTGATTGAGCACCGGCCAGTGCATCAATCATACAGGGCCGCCCAAGGTGTTCCCCAGATCCGCCGCACAGTGGGTTCACCAGGTTAGTCCCTCTTCAGGGAGGCTGCCGCCTGGGATTTGATCTGTGAGTCGGGCCGACCAAAGCTAACAGAAGCTGGGCATCAGGCTCTAATTAATGGAGACACAGGCTGATAAGCCAGGTGTAAAATACTGCATATAAGCTGGAGGCCAACAATTCTAAATGAAGATGTTCTGCAACATGAGAAAGGAGGTCAAAATCGTAAAAACAATTAAAATGCAAAAACAGGCTTCCTATAACCTCTAGCAACAAAGCATATCTGTAATTTGTCAATATATCTGTACTACTTACAGTCGTCGTGCAATGCTAGAAGTAACGCTTCATACTGGGGGTCCTTGAGAAAACTCTCCAAGCTGATTTCGGAGGCATTTTCAATCTGCTGCTGAATTTGAAACTTTGTACGGGGCATCAGGTACTGACTTGTGATCCAGGCATCTAAGAAAACCTGCAATTATAATGGAAGAACATTCATATTTAATCTATTTTAATCTAATCTGTCGCAATTTGTCAATAGTATTCAATAATTCACAAATTAAATTAAGTTTTGTTGCGTCTCTATTTACTTACATTTTTCATTGCGGGTAGTACGGAGCGACAAGTGTTTTATTGCGCTCTTGTAATTATTTATAATAAACATTTAATTAACCGTTAAAGTACATGTTTTGGTAATAAAGTGAATCTCTAGATCGTGTATTTATGGAATTCAACTGATTAATGACTAAATATTCACGCAAAAATTAAATAGTGCTTCGCTAACATTTGACATCTGACAGGAACTGTCAAATGAAATCAGCTGTAAACATTATGATATAATTATTTAACATATAATTGCCCAGTTGGTCTATACAACGCAAATCATATCCTAAATTGACGATTAGTCCAGTTTGTACCATATTTATTTACTTCCCGCCGTCAAGCCATGGGCGAACAAGCGGAAAGTTTAAAACGTTTTCAGTTGGACATATCAAACCGTTTCTCTGTGTTCGAACGACGGCTGCAAGAAGCGACGGCTGGCAAAACAATAGAAAACCCTTGTCTTGAAACTCTTTCACAAGAGTTTACTGCGTTTAAAGAGCAAACACTCGCAATGTTTGAGCTAGTAAAGAGCGAACTTAACCTTCTGAATTATCGTGTTGACGACATCGATTCCAAAGCCAGGCGAAATATACTTCTGTTTCATGGAGTAGCTGAATCACAAAATGAAGATCCTGCCACCGTCATCACCAACGTATTAAGAACGCAGCTGCAATTTCCCGATTTTAGCAGTAATTTCATCAACTATGCCTATCGCGTAGGACGGCCTAAACCTTCCAATGGCAAACATCGCCCAATCTCCATTTGCTTCATAAACTCGCATTTTCGCGACAGAGTCTGGACTAACAAAAAACTATTAAAAGGCACCAAATTGCTAATATCAGAATCGCTAACGATAACACGACAAAAGGTTTATTCTGATGCAAGGCAACATTTTCAAAACAATAAATGCTGGACATCTCGGGGGACCATTGCCGTGAAATACCCCGATAACACGGTGCGATTTATTTCGACAGAAATGCAGCTAAAAGAGGCGATTGCGCACTTGTCAACTTTTAAGGAGCAAGAAATCGTCCCCCGAAAATTGCGTTCGCGCGCTCCTCACGAAAAGAAAAAATCTACACTGTAACACCTGGGGCATGCCATCATTCATGAAATGCACCATACAGCACTGAAACCATGATCATCGAGACTATTTGAGACGAACATTCTTCAACTGTCGCATCGTCACGGGGGCCGCGCGCCTGTTGTTGCAGGCACTTTCCACTTTAATAAAGTAGGTACTTCTCATCCACACAACGCAGCGACGGGCCGCAGATAGCTGCCCAATATTTATTTGTCGGCCGAAAGACAATAATAAAATCAGCTAAGGATGTACACCTGTGATTACTATCGTACGTGCGATAATGCATTATGATTTTAATTTAATAATTCATTTGCTGTTATTATTTTATTAGTGTGATTTGAAACGTATACTATTTGTTATTAATGATCGATTTGATTTCTTTATCGTACTGTTTGTCCGATTCTTCCTTTACTTTTATTTGTTCTAAAATGTATCTGTAATGTCTTGATTGTTATGGTTTGTATGTCGGATTTCAGGCCTGGTAGACCAATATATGTACCTACTTATTGGAATTATAGTTAATAGGGTAATAATCCATTGTACTATACTATTTGCCATTCATTTTAGTATTTTATATGCCGATTTGTACTAGGTACAATGATTTTCGTTTTCTTTGTCTCTTAATAGTCCAACGGGCAATATTTAGATGTTCTTATTTAATTTTTCGTATTCTCTTATTTGCACCTATTGTGCATTATCTAGTTTAATTTGTTAAATTGTAAATCAATATGTCCACTTATCCAAATAATCTTAATAATTCGATCCAAAATTTTCCTTTCTCTGACTTATATAACTCAGACATCTTTGAGCAAAATGATTCTTTAACAGGGCATGCTCTGAGCTGTTCTTATTCGGATTCTGATATTGAAGATATTCCCACCCTTCACAGTGTGCTATACGCAACTCTCCCAAAACATAAAAATATCTTTAATGTTTGTCATATTAATGCTCAAAGTATTGCAAGACATTACCCTGAACTACTGGCCACCTTTTCTGATCTAAACCTCCATGCTTTACTTATCAGCGAAACTATGCTCAAACCGACGCTACCGTCGCATCAGTTCGCTCTTCCTGGCTACATCCTTATACGTAATGACAGGATTGGACGGAACTGCGGTGGTGTCGGTATTTATTTAAGATCCGACCTTAAGTTTAAAATTCTATCCCGGTCACAATCTATACCCAGAGGTCATGCAGAATTTATATTCATCGAAGTCTACTTGCAATTTACGCCGCTTCTACTGGGTGTAGTTTATTGTCCGCCTCAAGTAAATTATTTTGAAGAGCTCGAGGCCACTTTAGAAAATTTTATGGCAAACTATAGTCACACAATTGTAATGGGTGATTTTAACACATGCTTACTTAAGGACGACTATAGATCTAAGAAACTGTTACATATTATGTCATCGCTTAATCTGCATATCCCGCATTTATCCCCAACACACAACGACAAAAAATCTAGTAGCCTTCTTGACTTGATTATAACCTCCTCCCCAGAACGTATAAAATCGCATGGACAGTATACAGCATCAGGATTTTCGCATCATGACCTTATATATATGTCTTATAAGATACGGAGCCCCAAAACACCACCAAAAATAATCCAAATGCGTAATCTTAAAAGTATCGATTATAAAAAACTCATACTTGATGCATTCAATGTAGAATGGCATTGTATAGAGAATCTCCCTACGATTGACCTTAAAGTTGAGCTATTCAACAAACTTATAATCGAGCTTTATGATAAGCACGCCCCGGTGAAGGCGATTAAGGTTAAGCATCCACCTTGTCCATGGTTATCTGACGACATAAAAAAAGTTATGGCCAAGCGCGATCGAGTGAAGTCCAAGTATAAATCTAACCCTACTGATGCTCTATGGAGTTCTTACAAACTGTTACGGAACCGCTGTAGCCAATTATGTCGGAAAGCTAAAAAAGCCTATATTTGTGAGTATTTAGAACATTCAAAACTATCCGACACCTGGAAGTTTCTTCACTCTATCGGCATAGGTAGCACATCACATGACTATCCTAGCTCTGACGTTGATATCAACACTTTGAACGATCACTTCGCTAAACCACCTATTGACTTGGATTCAGTCATAAAATCTTCTACTATTTCTATGTATCGTAACCTAAGACGATCGAACATCTCTCCGTTTTATTTCTCTCCTACCAGCCCACTTGAAGTTCG
>JAOPUG010000105.1:6662046-6673626 GCA_027564375.1 Micropterix facetella
AAAATAAAATGTTTATTTGCCGAAAAAAATTTGTTTTATTCAAAAAGTCACTGACTTATCAAACCGCCCTCGTAATAATTTCATTGCGACATGCTCAATGACAACGCTAATTGCATTGTAAGTAGGGAGCAAGGTATGCCTTTGTTTATGCTGCCTCAACGAAGTGAAGAATCTTTACGCTAGTAATATTTATCGTTGCTCTGGCTTCATGATTGCATTGATACATTAACGACCTTAAAGAGTGATATTTTTTTTGCCAATTTCGCCTTTGATTAATCGCTTAAACAGTCAGTTAAACCTTCAATAGTAGATACAATCACAATACAATACGCTCCCATCTACATAGAACTGGGCATAAAGATCAGAATCATACACAGAATTAAAACAACCAACAAGAAATCTGATATTACGCGAACAGATTCTGCTTTAACATCCAGTGTGAAATTTACATCAACGCCTACATTCTAAATTACTAAAATTTAAATCAAGTCTTATCCAACATTAAATGCAGTCCTCACAACTATACACGTAGAGAATACAATAATAAAACTTTGGCTGTGTGAGGGGGAGTCGTTCATGAGAAGGCCGAAGTCTCCGAAGGGACTTCGGACGGAAGCGGCTTGCCGGTCCCCCGATCCACCTCCTCCACATCCACGTCCTGGTCTTCAGCTGTCGGCATTCGACGCTGCTTCGTCTCCAAGCGGAACGACTCCACCGTGTTAGCACCCCATCATTTCTCCAACAGACCAATTTCCTTCATGCGAGTCTGGAAATACTTTTCCAATGCATTGGCGCACCTGGTAACAATGATAGAATACCTCATCGTTAGTTTTCGTATAATGGATAAGTTTTACGATGGAATATCACGGTCTATTTTTGTGAATTATGTTTAAAATATCACAATTTCGAAATGAATTGCAAATTTACGTCATATGTATATTGTAAGAGCGAAGACCCGTTATATTCCGTGGTGCCAAATGGCTCAGGAGTGACAAAATAATATACATACCATCTGAATGCCTAAATGCTATACCATGTAATTTTTTTTCCAAAATTAAGTTTTGACATTTTTGTATTGTATATATACATTTTCAATAAGTTCCAGGACTGATTTTTTGTAAAAGAAACAAGTGGTACTATCAATTGAACAATGGTAGAACTACGTAGTAAGTACGGGCCCATCATTATAATATTGTTACACTTCTGGAAGGTGAGCGGTGGACTCCGGACTAACAACCAGGTATGGTAGATTTAGCACAGCTGTCTTGCTACATGCGAGCATTCACTTTGCCGTCCATTCGTTCCCCCTTCGAAGCCATAGAATTTGAGATGCGGAAATCGCGGTTTTAGATATTTTTTCTTGGAAGGAGTTAATTATTTTCCTGGAGAAACCAACATCCTTAAATAGGTAAAATAGAGATTTGGCTGGGAGGCCACGAGCGCCAACTTCCACCTCGTGAAGGGAGTTAATTATTTTCCTGGAAAAACCAAGATCCTTCAATAGGTGAAATAGGGATTTGGCTGGGAGGCCACGACCGCCAACTTCCACCGCGTAAAGGTGGACAGTGAAACCGTTCCGGGTGACGGCATTTGCGTGATCATGTTATTTGTTTAATATGTACTCGCGGTCTTTTGAGATATTTGAATCTCATAGAACAGTTAATTCTACAATAAGGGCCATCATCCGAGATAGGGAGTGAAGAGTTATATTTGGATGGAGGGCTGTGCATCCAAGCCTTTCAGGGAAATGGTACTGTTTAGAGACCGAATTGACCTTTAGAATCCAATCTGAAGCTTTATCAAATATTGAGAAAGGTTTTGTAGTAGAATGTTTTTTGCCTTTAGAGCCATCCTGCACAAACTGTATTTGTGGTTTCGAGGGTACTGTAAGACCCTTGTTGGCATGAGCCACTGAGAGGCGAATTACCTCGCGAACAACAAAAAGGACGTCACGGCGGTAAGTATACTGTCATTGATTTAAAGGCGCCATGCAGCCAGCCAAAATATGTCTAGCTGTGCAAGGGGTATTGCTACAGAGGACATGAACTATCCTGCAAAAAGCTCCGAGCGAGGTTACTGGGGTCTGGAAGTGTATGCTGAATGAAAGGCATTTAAATAAAACTGCAGTATATCTGATGTCCAGTCATACAACATTACCTTCCAGTACATTGGAGTGGGAATGCAAAAGTGGCCAACTGTTGTCCGGTCATTCTGGCATTGAAGGCCAACAGCATGAGTCATCCTGTTGCTGTCGTAATCTCCTCGCAGGAGGGACTTTTTTAAGTCCACATTGCTCATGGTTGTACTGCCATTCCGGCTGATTCCAGCAAGAAACTTTTTGTGGAAGTCTACGTGGGGCTGTAGATCATTTGATTCACTACGGCCACTTGCTGCGTGGTTCGTTATTGCCGGATCCTTAGAATTGAACAGAATCGCAGCATCTATTTTTATGCTCTGTTATATGATCGGCAAAGAGGTCTTTACCTGATAGGTGATTTTTCCTGCCGAGAAATTTAAATGATTTTTTGGATCAATAAGGGAGATATTGGAGCCCTTATAGACCAATTTGGGGCCCTAGGAATTGAATTTTGTGTCGATACGGGCTGATCCAAGGCAAAAACATTTGGAGAGCTTCATCCTTATGCAACCTGACCAATTACAGAAAGGCTCCACTTTCTGTAACAGTAGAGATAGCTGCTTGGGGCTCCTGGTGATAAACGTAAGGTCGCTGGCAAAAGCGAGGTACGATGAGGTATACTGACCGTCCGTTTTAAAGTGGTAACCCCACTTCTTGTCGAACTGTGTCAGGCTTTCCAGCAGGATATTGAAAGTGATATTAAATATCGATGTCTGAAGCTCTCTCTATTTCACGTATTTGTTTTGGACCCTCCCTGTCAATTTTTGGCCAAATAAGGTTTTCGAACATATCCCATATTCGCCTGATTTAGCCTTAGTCGACTACAAGCTTTTCCCTTTAACTCAAAACAGCCCTCAAGGGCAAGCGTGTTCAGGATGTTTCATCGATTAAAGGTAATATGACATCCGTTCTGAACAACATTCCTGTTAAGATTTTATCACGGCGATCCAAAGTCTCTACGAGAGGTCTCGCGAGTGTGCGGTGAGGGAAGGGACGTCTTCTGACAAATTTGCATCTGTTTTAGCAATTAGTCATTCATCCGAAACTTGCAATCTTCATTCAGTCATATATTTTTGCATAAATGTATACACTTTTGCTTTAGCAAGTGGATATCCACACCCTCATAGACAGCTATAAAATACCTAATTCTATCAGGCATGCACAGACAAAAACGCATCGTACAGGCAAATAAAACAAAATAAAGATTCGGCCGTACTCGGATTGTATGCGGGCTGTTCCTCACATCCCACTGACTACACAGCCGCGCCCCGTCTCCGATTTCTTTGTGAAATTCTGTACGAGCTGCACTGCCAAAGAATGAATGACAAGGTGGCCATAAATTAGCCGCTCCGCATTCGGGGGTGTTTATTTATTTATTCACATAGCGTATGAGAAATTTTAAGGTCTATAACAGTAATTTACTGTTGGTTTCAGTCATTATCTTGGCTATTACGTCCTGAATCAGGGTGATCTTTTTACCAGATGGCTACGCGGGTATCTCGCTGGGTAAACAAGAGGCGCAAAAATACCGAAATACAGTAGACCTTCGCTATAATGCAGGTTTGGTGCAGTAATGTGTACCTGCGTTATAGACTGAACTGCGTTATAACGAAAACAATACAACAGCTCACCCATGCAGATACACTTGAGATCTAAATGTATTAACTTCCTTGTGTGCATATGATATTCAATAACCATGTACTTTATGTAATTAAAGAGCATGATGTTTTAACTAGTAAAAGTTTACTTATCAATCAGTATAATTCACACCCCCCACACCATTATGGAACCTTCAGAAGCATTCTAGAATATTCCAGAACATTCTATTTCCACCTTTCCGGTACATTCTGGAACATTAACTTTCTCGGTCTTCTCATAAGAAAACAATGTGTTCACATTTTTGCCACCCACTCCCACGACCTATCAAAGTCTGTTTATCGATGGGAGACCGAGGACTATCTACAACCACAATCAAAATTTCATGTTCTAGTTATAATTTAACAAGTTGACCCCCGTGGTACTAAAAACGTCAATTTGTATTGCCAGCCCTCCATACAATCACGGGTATACCTGTGAGCTGCGCGGTCCTGTAAAGGAAAAATCTTTCCATGACCACCTGTGAACTATTTTTAAAAATGATACTTATTTATGGAAAATTACTTATTTTATAATATTGTGCGTGGCATATACTACCGATTTCTTAAATAAAATTCCTTTATGATTTTTGGCACTTTACCCTTTTTTATTTCCAGTGTTCTAATTTGTCATCAAATTCCCGACCCTCAGCGGCCTAGTAACGTTCAGAAGATTGCGGAAATGTATTATTAAATATTACCATACACACTGAGCGACGCGGGCCAATAAAATCATCCTTATGTCGCCCACTCGTGCGGGACTTGTAGAACCACGTCGGTGTCGCCCACCTGAGGTCTGCGCGGGGGTCAACATGTTAAAAGTTTATTTCCAAGTACTATCAAGCTACAACAATTATATATGTTAACAGTGTCGTTTGATAAAAAAATCAGGTAATTAATACGTATAGATACCTGAAATATTCTGTGTCTGGTGAGTTGTATAATCGGCAATTGGTGAATATTCTCGACATGTCCGCCATGAACAGTTTCCTCGATACGTAATATCTGGCTTTTAATCTCTCTCCGATTGTACGTAAATCTAAAAGATTGAATATGCATTGATTTATATTATTAGATAAGACCTTTCGTATGTTTGTTCTGTGTCCTATGCTCTCAACAGACATCAGTATTTCTGTGGGAATGATATCTTCAATCTTATGGAAAATACCAACCAGAGAGGTTGAGGGTTGGATTATCATTTTCAGGTCAGCACAACTTACATTTGAAGTAGCTGTTTGGCGAGAAGATACCTTAATATGGAATACTTACATACGGAATCGCCAAAATAACCCATTGAATAAACAAAATAAAAGGATATAATAATTAGAAAAGTTTCAACTACGCATGTTATACGGTTAGTTAGATGGATGACTAAGTGGTTAAAGTTTTTTTATAATATGATTAACGTTTTTTATAATACGATAATCGTTAAATAACGATTTGGACGTTTTAAGAAGCGGTCATGATGGTCTTTGCTGTTAAATTTAACAATAACAGATGGCGGAATCTTTATAGATGGGTTGCTGTTAGGCTGTCGTCAAATATAGAGGATTTGACTAAGATCCAGTTTGTGACTAATGACAAGTTCAAAGACATTAGTGAAATAGCCTTTAGTATCGCATGTTTTGTGCAGCAGTTTCATTAATTTGTTTCCATATAATTAGTCCTCAATAAATCCAGCAATGTGTGCAGTAATAAGAGATTTTAAATATGCAGTAATAAGAGCCTTGATTGGCTATGTATATCAAAAAATGTACATATATACATAGCTCCAAAGTTCGTTAGTTTCCGCTCGTTCTTTAAGTTCGTAAATTAATTCAGTTTATACTGTAATACAGCAGGCAGCACTGTTCACGCAGTAGCCGGCAAAAGATCATTTCGCAGACGCTGCGAGCCGGAAACTAAACAGCTTTGGCCCCGCCTTGTCTACTCATATATTGTTTGGCGAAAAACGTTATTTCGTCAACTCCCTAAGAGCGCAACTTACGTATAACAACGTGCTGCCGTACGTTGCGTAAGCGTGTGTGCGTGGATGAGTGCTATATTGGATTCGAAATTCGATCTGTTTTCCTTATTTATTTCGTAATTAGGGTTATTATCACAGTGATATGAATTATATTGAACCTAATATATGTAAAGCTCCCGGCAGATTTATTTCGTAATTTTTACTGCACTTGGGAAAGCTACAAATCTTGTTTTTCTGTTGATATTGCTTTCAGCGCCATCTATTAGCAGATTAGTCGCATCGGACCTTGACGAATCACCCTTATAAAAGAGACTTTAATCAGATTACATTTTAGACCTTCAGCGACATATCCGTACATAATTTAAAGTTAAATAATTCGTAATGTATATTTCAGCAATTTCGATCATACAAATTGATGTTTTTCGGGTTTACATGGTTCCGACCTTTAAAAGAAGAATACTACTAGTAACTTACCCATTGGAAACTTGATGTGGTCATAATAATCAGGTACTTCAGTTTTGTCGACCGGTTTCAGGAAAGGCCAAGCTGAACCATGGTTTTTAACCTAGGAAAATATTGAACAGTATTAGATTTGACTTCCACTTTTTGGACTCATATGGTGTGTAGCCATAATATAAATAAAAGTAACAGCTTGCGAACGAATGTCCCCACCAAATGCAATCGTTAGGTGAGTTTGATTCGATGATTCTTTTGAACGTGTTTTGATTCGTAACGTATAGATTTAAACCTCCAACTGCGGGCGATTTTTCTATTTTGTTACAAAAAATCACAGGCCAATTTTAGTTTGATATTTAAAATAGTTGTAATTATTGTATTGAAGCAATGAAACAAGAACACCAAAAATTAACATTTTACTTATATTTATCATACATAATGCGAATATTGCATTCAAGAAAAGAAACAGAGAGGAAACTTATTGATATTTTTTCTGAGTGTGATAAATCTTGAAGCAAGGTTCCATACACAAGACCATGTTGCAATCAATAGCTGACAGTTGCATGTAAACAACTGAAAAACCGAAACGATCTGAAAGACTGCTGCTGCACAACTGAATGTAAATTGTGCGTTGTCTGACATATATTCCACGATACAGGTCGTAACTTGGCCGTGCGTCTTGAGAATGTGGAAAATGCGACTCTCGATGTTGTAGAGCAACAGAAAAAGAAAAAACGGGTAAATAGCGTCTCCCGGCGCAGTAATAGCTCAAAGATTATATGCAACGCGATAACAGCGTATCCCACGGAACGTATGGAAATAGCTGAACGGCAGGAGACGCACACGTGCGCGTCTCCCGCCGTTCGAGGGTTAATTATAGTTGGGACTTTAGATCTAGATGTCAGATAATTATATATCAACTAGCAATAATATGAGCACATAAAGAAGGGTTCGTACTGATCAAACCCGCGAGGAAAACCAATTTAAAAAAGATTGTTCAGTACATCAAACAAATATGGAAGATTTCTCACATTGTATTTAAACTAATAACAGATTCACTACAAAATGATTATATTAATTAATTAAGAGGCTTGATCTCCAGGGTTCAGCCATTGTGATGAACTTTTCCAAATATCATATAGGATCCATTTTTCATCACAAGTGAACATATGATTCAGAATCCCCTCATTATTGTGCCGGTTAAGTAACGTAACGCAGCACTCGAGGCGGGTTTGCTTATGGGCTGCACTCAATTCATGCAGTATCCACTTTTCGAGTTTTTTCACTTTCCCAATTTGGTGCAAACGAATTAAGATTGTTTTGTCACTTACACCGATGACTGCTGCTAACTCTGAAGTAGTTTGTTATGGTTCTGCTTCCACTATCGTTTTCAATCCTTCATTATCGACTTGCGTTGCCGGCCGCCAATGGGCTCGTTCTTTAAATCAAAATTTCCAGAATGGAAACGTTGGAACCAAAAAGTGGGTGGCTCGAACACCACATTAATTCTACGAGCTCTATTTGCAGCTCTGGTGCCACGGCGGAACTCATATTTGAAAATAATGCGATATTTTAATTTTTGTAGTTGTGAACAGAATGATGTCAAAGCAACAGAATTATGTCATTTTAATAGTTGTGAACAGAATGATGTCAAAGCAAAATCAAATGACGCGACCAAAAACAATACAGACTTTAATCCAAGTTCATTATATCTATAAAACACCATAGTAAAAAAATATTTTCATGAATATTTTTTATAGGAGAATATTTTTTTATAATTTACTCAAACGCGTGTGATCCCGACTTAAGATTCCTTTAATATCCCTCAAGTTTATATGGAACAATTAATAATTGCATTAACTCACAGCGTCCAAGACGTTTCTTAGCGCTATTGCAAGCAAATCGGGATCGACGGATTCTTCGACGATTTTTGCTACTCTGGTGTGTCTTGCGTTGCCATGACGCCACCCCGTTTCGCGGAGTCCAGGAATAGATTCCACCGGAATGCTTCTAACCTGCAAAAAGAACGAATCAATGAATGAGTGAAGCTGTACAGGTGGGACAGATACACAGTTAAGCGATGAAACTACAGACTAACTGCCGGTGCCTAATATAATCGCTTGAGACTTCGCAGGATTAATGACTATGCCATGCGTTTTGGCTAAAAGAGAGATGAGCTAAATTAGCATTTGTGATGGCATCGGGTCTAGCGTGGGAGTATATTTGCAGGTCATTAGCATAGACATAATAATTGCATGTCAGTCACTTAGCTATGGGAATAATAAAAATAGGGAACAATAAAGGAGACAGAATAATCCTGAGGCACGCCGGCAGTAAGCGGGGCGGCTCCAGGATAATTTTTGAGTGGGCAGCAACTCACCGGTGGGGGGTCCGGGGGAATGCCCCTCAGAGGAAGGGGGGACCTGGATTTGTTTTAATAATGTGCTTCTTAAAATGTGTTTTAGTTTTTTTTTAATGTGTTTTAGTTTTTAAAAAAGTTTAAAAAATAATACGTTCAAACTGTTCTGTTTATTTTTTTATTGGGTATATATTTCCAACTATTATTTATTTCATTTTAAAACCTCAGAAAAAACCAAAATTTTGGGTGGGCACGAGCCCATCCGGCCCATCTCCTGGAGCCGCCGCTGTCAGTAAGGTGAGCGTATTGTGCGAATGTATCGGATGATTTAATTCGCTGCCTGTATCCTCTTAGACAGAGTTAAACTAAGCAAGGGTGTCAACAGGGCTTTCACGACAACTGCGGATGGTCAAGATGTAAATCAAGTATACGAATTAAATGCGCTACTGAAGTTTATTAGTGTGAGAATGTAAAATTTCCGGTCGTTCATAGCGCATCTAATGTCATCAGTGTGTGATTATAATTATAATTACTGTGAATTCATTGCACTATGCAAAATTTTAAATGAAAAATCTATCATACTCACTCCTTCCTTGAAGAAAGTAAGACCGGGCATGATCTTTCGGACGTCCTTCTGCCGCCTTTCTATAAGCTTCTTGAGAATCTGAAATATTTTTTAATAGTAATTGTTTAGTAGTGTTGAACGGCCTGCATAAAGAGCAATAATTGTTTAGTAGTGTTGAACGGCCTGCATAAAGAGCAGTAATTGTTTAGTAGTGTTGAACGGCCTGCATAAAGAGCAGTAAATAGCCTCATAGTAACTTCAGAAAAATCATTGGTGAGAATATTTACAATTCTACATTGTATAAAAAAAGCAAATCCCCCGTTTGTTTCATTTCATTTTTCAGATGATTCTGCTGAAACCTGCTCATATAAGCGATGAGCGATCGAAATTAGTTTAGTACTTTTCATGTTATAGTCTGTGTGTACAGTCAAAATTAATCTGTTTAAAAAGTATCCAACCTATTTTTTTTCTCTTGTAAACAAAGGAAGCACGGAAAGCGTTCTTCAGACCATGTAGATGTGTAGCGGACATGCGCATACGAGATGGCTTTCAAACGCTTGCTGAAAGCGTCAGTCGCTGGCATCGGCCGATGAGTGAGGAAGAGTAGTGAGCTACATCGGATTATCAAAGATTAAGGACTTATTAGAAATTGTATCTAAGGATAGATAGCATAAGGATCGAACTGCTCCCGTTTCCTTAGATGGCATTACGCTTTCAAACTCCCTCGGTTATTGTTTGTTGAGCAAATCCCATCAATCCAAAGTTTTCATCAGACCAGTCTGCCATCGCATATATCTGAGATACAGAGGGATATCTGAGATTCTGGAAGGTTGTTAAGTAAAGGCCGACATGCCGACCAGTGCTCAGACATCCAGGATTGCCCAAGGTCTACCTCAGATCAGCCGCCATGCACAGTGGGGTCACCGGCTTTGCCCCTTTTCGAGGAAGCTGCCGGATGGAAACTGAGCGAAAAAGTAAGTAAGTAGATCCGACCATGATACACAGTTGGCCATTAGGACCCGAGCTGCACAACCCCATTAGACCCCAAACCGCTGGGAGCAATGTGATTAAGAGTAAATTTATTTAATATGAATAAGCATATTTTTACCTACAAAAGAGTGGATATTTTTTCAACAGGTTGGATCCTTTTTTACCAAGTGCCAACTAATAATAATGGCTCGATATGGATTTCTAAATACAAATAAATATTGAGACAACCATGTTTTTGATAATAAATTCTGCAGAAAAAGTGGGCATGGTTTCACTAATCTCCTCCACCTATGTAGCATCTACATAGAGTGGGACAAATTAATAAGGACACTGAATATTTATACTAAATTGCAAATTATAAAAATATTGAACTCCTAAACAATCTTATTTTTTAAAGCTAAAAGTCATTTAAGTAAGGTATTTCGTAGTAAGATAAATAATAAAATTAATCGTATAGGTAATCTTACTGTAATTTTGCAGAAATATTGAAAATTTTACTATTTAACGTGGTAAAGTCCATTTCTTATGCTTGTGATGGCTGGAATGATTTTATTTTTTACGTAAGTACGAAACACTATACTACGAGAACACCGAACCTTGCTTGCCTGATTTGCAGCAAGAAGTACAAGCGGCAGGCATGGCTAGAAAAGCACATTGCTGGGCATGATGATAGTGACACTAGACGTCAGAGTCTTAAATCATCACAAGGAGTCAAGGACAGAGTAGAATCTCACACATCCCTAGACTACACATCTGCCAGCAGTCTGTTACCCGACCGGTCTGCGTGACCTGCGCCAATTGCCTCTTTCCCTCCTCTAAAACTCCCTTTACTTTCAACAGAGGATTGGGAATTTCACAACAATAGTTTAATCCCTATTCTTGACCACTCTGTGAACTTAAATGCCCCTGCGAATGTTCAGCTGTCGTCCCTCTAGATGGCGGTCTTTCAATACTTCTCGGGGGTGTGTCCAAACTCAATCGACGTTGACCCAGTTCACAGAGAAAATGTATTCAAGGCAAAACAGCGTAGGCAAAAATGGCTACTTTGTCGCCAATTACGTGAAGCCAAGATAGCTGTAGAAAAGGACCTGCCACAGCTTTTCGCGCGGGTACCGCTCCATACTAAAACTTATTCAGAGCGTAACAAAGCAAAACAAAAAGCACAAGGCAGCATTTCTCAAATGGAAAGAGGAAGCCCTGTTCGACAAAAACCGTTTCAATTACAGCAAAATGGTTTTCTCTGCCGCCAAGGACATAATCCAAATCCCAGAACAAATGGCCACGGACTACTTCTCGACCACATATGTCCCATCTAGATATCCCATCTAGATGCTCTCGTGACAGCTAGTTTAAAATCTTGGTTGTCCTTAGCCAAACCGGCCGACCCGTCAACTCTCTTCAGGTCCAAACACCACTTTGGGCTAGCTCTAAAACTGCCCTCTCTGCTTTATGCTAACTCCAGAATAACCAAAA
>JAOPUG010000105.1:7362072-7373746 GCA_027564375.1 Micropterix facetella
GTACGATTCCCCCTCTTCCCCCCCCCCCCCCATACCCGCTACTGGCTAAACCCTATCGTCAAGGGATGATAAATAGTACCTGTACATTTCACCATGAACAAAGAACCGGTTAATGTCCTCTAGATTTAACCTCTTCTTAGCCTCTTCAAGAAATAGGAAGACTTCGTAAAACGACAGCAATGCCTCCGTCCAGACGAAAGGATTCGTAAGCGCTAAAAGCGGTAAAAAAACGTAGTTATATAGCTGAATTATAAGACCTTTCCGCCTTGCATAGGTACTTACATAAAGCGAATTTAGCGTTGACCAGTGTGTCGCTCGTCTTGTGGATACTCTTTGTGTAATTGCGCATCTGAACGGAAAACGCGTCTGCGTGCGCCATTTTTTGTTGGAAACACAATAATATTTCTGTTGAAAACTAAATTTTGGAATAAACCACAAGAACAAACCCCACAACACTCAATTCCGTCATCTACAAACCATCAGTATCAAATGTCAACTGTCAAACATAAGTGACGTTTTTGCATGCGTTCAGTGGAAACGCCTAATCTAATGTTTCTTTGGGAAACCACCCGATTGGTCGAAGTCGCCGTTTTCCAAAATGTGAAAAATCGTCAGCTGACTGTTTCACAAGGATCGCTATCACAGAACGTAATCCAGAGAACGCAGGCATTTTACTTTTTTTATTCATTATGCTGCTGCTCCTTGCGTCTTATCTCGTAGAAACGCGATACGGCGTTACTTGTAGATTTGTCCAACAGTTAACTCATTAATTTACAAACGTCGTTACTAATGGCCACAGACTTATTAGGGACTGCGTTAGGACATGTATAGCTCGTGTCGTTTTTTTGACATATCAAAAGGTTTTAGCGCGTTGTACAAGACAGTCAGACTTATTAGGGACTATACTAGGACTTCTTGGTCCCTCCCTAGGCACGCATGCTCAGATCGCACGTATTGCATTTATTGAACACCAATGTATTGAAACCAAAAAAGGGATTGGCATCCTTTAAACTTTAAGCCTGTGGGAAAGACCACAGAAAGACGAATAAAGGTTCAGTTTACACGTGACCGTCTCAGCGGCGTGACGTCTAGCGGTATTCAGACGAGGAAGTAATAAATTCGTTTTGTGTCGCGTTGTGTTCGTCTGTGTTGGGATCAGTGCTGAATCCCTGTACAGTGTACAATTTTATTTTCTATTATTTCTTGTGGTGATCGTCGTTTAATGTGCCGGTAAAATCAAAATTGGGAAATAAGAAGCTGAACTCGCAGACAAGGGAAGAATATCAAATATTTACCATTTCTTAAATGATGAGGCAACATTCGGAATAACAATTGAATTGCAAGCGGTCATAAAACGGCTTTCTGCTGCTAGTAAAATATCTAGCACGAGAAAAAATATTAGCTTCTGACCAGCCGACTTCATTTTCAATGCCAGGGAAAAAAAGTCTTACTGTCACAAACCAAAGATGGGGCTGGATGACTTTGATCAAACGGCAATACAGCGGATTGTTTTGAATTTCCATTTAACAGAAAATGAAATCCCAACTTCAATCGTCATTTGGTTCTGGTGCAAAGGAGAATACTTATAAAAATCTGATTTTTTAAAAATAACTCTATGAGTCACACCGCTTACTTGACCCCTCAGAAGTCTATGTGTACAATTTCAAGTTAAGCCGTTTAATCTGGAAGTCGGTGAACACAGAGATATGGAATCCCAAAAATATTATATTGATAATTTAAGGCATTAAAAATGTATTAATAAAAATGTAATAAACGGATGATAAATATATTATAAAAGCTAAGGAATGATAGATTTGGACAAACAATATAATAGTTTTGGTATTGTTTGTCCTTTGACTTTTTTGAACTAAATAAAAATAACTTTTTATAAGTCATACTGCTTAAAGATGTCATTAATAAAGATGTGATAAATGAATGTTAATTAGATTATAAAAGCTAAGGAATGATAGATTTGGACAACATTTATATTTTCATTACATAATGATGATTTGAAATATTCTGTCATTGGCTGTATGTGTCATACGCATCGGACAGTGAACGAAGTCAGTGACGTATAGCGGCTCTAGTCTAACACGAGGCCATTTGATTTTCTGTCTCATGTGCAGTTTTCGATGAGCTTGTGTTATATGCATGAACGCATTTTTGAGCCTGTGGTCGAGGGACCAAGAAAGATGATTTTACCTGTATAACTCACTAAACGATGTTGGCTTAACGCCCTGAGCTCTCTCCTTATGTGCGGCGCATGCGCGGATCAAGGATATATTTGTGTGCTTTGTTTTTTGGCAGAAACTACATTTACTATGAAATGGAGTGGTCAAATGAGAAAGCGTTGGACTTTTTCGAGATGTTTTAAATAGAACCGTGCCTATGGGATCCAAAAGTAATGAAGTAAATATTAACAATTCGCCGATGGAATCATATTATAGCAGTCCAGGATATGTTAGATACAAAAAGATATCCCAACCTGTTCCTGCAATGGTAAGTTATCCAAGGCAGTCTGGTAGTATGATGGCACCACCTTCAACATTGCAGGTTTCAAATAACACTTCTCAAAGTGTAGGTACCATGGATCAATCCAAATTCTGTCTGACATAATTATAGCTCCCGCAATAAGCAACAACTAAAATCCAATATGTCGCCAACTCTTGATATCTTCAGTTATTCTGTTTATCTAAATTGCAGTTAAATTACTAATTGTCTTGATTTTTTTAAATTAAACTTTGACTTAAAATAATTGTGTTATCTACTTACCTTGCTCATATTATTCAATGTGGCAATAAGGGCGGAGCTGACATCTCTTATAATTTTTTAAATAACTTGATGGGACATTTTGAATAAAAAAATATAAACTTCTATAACTGTCTCCTGTAACTAATTATCGTAAAGTCAATGCCGAATGAACTTTTGCTGGAATTGCCATTCGGAGTTTAGTATATCTTTTCGATATCAACGGTTCCACCATTCTCAATAGGACTTCAAAATCAGTGGCTGACATTCGCACAACATTATAAAATTCGATAGCAGTTTCAGCCATAAGATTTGAAAATTGTTCCTCCATTATTGCCCTGAAGTAAATAATTCCAGTTATTTTATTACTAACAAGAGAAAATAAGTTTCCACAAAAAATATTAGTTAGGTAGGTTTTGCTCACTAAGTTCGACAATGATGCATTTTAATCATCCGCCATCTTCTTTTTCATTTTTGGTTTCCTTTGTTTTTTTAATTGCATAAATGCATACCTGTAATATTTTATCACACTCATCGCTGCTACCAGTGCCGCTGTTTCAACCTCCATCGTGGTCATACGCAGATCGTGTTCTATCCGCCATCATAGTACAGTTAACACGTGACTTCAAGGAAATTATGTTTTGATGGTGCTGCTTGTTAATGTAGCCGCAAGTTTAAGGTTATTTTTTTAATGACTTAATTAACGTGTAGTTGGAAACAGCTATTAGCATTAACGTTAACACAGGTGGAGCAGTAGCATTATTGATAGTTTTTGGACTTCAACAAAAAAAAAACACAATCTCGCGTAACCCAGTCATGTCATTGAATGAATTTGTATTAGCATTGATTAAATAGTCAGTGGTATTAGTGAGAATTCGCTGGCTGTTTGTATGCAACGCCAATTATCTCAGCCAGTTTTAAAGCCCTCGACATGAATTTTTCAGTCATGGAACTTGCTTGCCCGCATCTAGCCCCAATGATCATATGTGAAAAAAGATTTAAATTATTTCGTTTGATAGCATCCAACTATTTTGAAGTAAAACATATTTTTTTTTAATTTTACTAAAACATTTTTATTCAAGTCATTTTATTACAATAGAAAATGTTTAGGCAAGTACAAAAAATATTGACAATTCTTTTTGTATGAGAGTACGAAAAATAAATAATTACATCACTATAAAAGTACGAAGGGTTAAGAGTAAGGTAGGTATGAATTATTATTCATTCGTATTATTATTATACATTACATTATTCATCCGTAACTTTCTAAATTACTAATCGTAGTATGCAACATTCATAGCTTTCGGTTTATCATGATGAGATAATTGGTTCAAAAGCATTGAAAGATACGACTGAATCTATAATAATTTCTGCTTTTATATAAGTGGGCAAATCTCATGTATTGAAAATATACCAAAATTTTTTTTTTAATCCTTTTGTAATATTACAAAATTTCAATAAATACCTACTAATGTAAAACTAATAATAAGTAGGTAAGTACTTAAAGAAATTGAGGAAAATATGTCATCGTTTTTCTTTTGTGGATATTTACATAATATTAAATTTGTCAATAGTTTTTATTTTTAGTTTGTATAAAAAGGAAAATTATTGTGTAGGTACATAGACGACTTACTAAACTTTCCTTAAACGTCCGAAGGAAAAGTGCGATATTAAAATCTATTTATTCTAGAATTTAAAACTATTCTTATCATACGTCAAAACTTTTTACAAGACTTTACACATATATCTCTAAACTTATATTCTAAATTATTTTTTAGACTATCTTCTAAACATGTAGTCTTTTTCTGTAGTTTTTATGCATTTACCTCTGAAGCATATCTCTGCCTCGTGAGATACTTCAGTAGACTTCCTCGTGCTGAAGAACTCTGCCTGCCACGTTGTGTCGGTTTGCTGCGTGACAGATTTCTCTTCAGACGGTTGCACATCGTTGTTTTCCGGAGTTTTCAGTAGATTCGTAATTTTTTCAAGCATTTTGTCGTTTTCTATAATTTTTGTATCGTTGAGCGGCACTGTTACTTCCTGGATCTGCGATGCTTCGGAGCTGATTTCGGGTTCGCGGCTCGTCGTTACGGCTTCCGTCGGTTGCGGAGCCGACGTCGTGGTATCGATAACTGGATCTGTTCCTAAAGGTTCTTCGTTTGCGGTCGTGTATTCGTCCGCATCCACTGTCTCATTTTCGTCTTCGTTGATTTCATCATCGATATCGTACGGCGGCTCCGTCGGATCCGTTGATTCATCATCGACGGACTCCTCGGTAGTTGGCTCCACGCTTTTCGGCGTCTCCGTCTCTAGTTTCAATAATTCGCTCACACCCTCTGTAATCATATCGTATAGACTTTCGAAGGACGGTGTTGTGTTTTCCTGTACTGTCGCAGTGGTAGCAGTTTCTTCATATTCAGTAGCGTCTATGTATCTCTCAGTATTCTCTAGTTCAAGAGCCGCATTGATTTTATCCACGTTGACTCGTTCAGTATTGCTGTCGTCGATAGATCCTCCTAATGGAACAACGGATTTCAAGTTGGAAACATCATCATCGTTAGTACTGTCGACTGTCGTCACTTCCGGTACTGGCACTGTCGTCATCTCCGTCACTACAGTCGTTGGCACAGCTTCAGTAATCGTTTTCACCTGAAATAATATTTACACATCTTTATTAATGTTGGTTAATTTACACTTGGACAATGATAACAATGGGGTTTGCGATTGGATATCAGTATCTCTTCTTGTGAATAATGCAGGGCATGCACTCCATCTGTCTTTCCCCAAATCTCTCGCCCTTTCGCGTACAGCTGTTCTCATGTACCCTCCTGCCAGCAGAAGTATAGTTTCAGGTTCGATTGTAGTTCCCTCCGAGCCTTTTCTCGCCAGTCTGTCTGCTTCCTTATTTCTCTAAATTCTACTGTATCCTCTTACCCATATTTGGCTAACTATATTCATTTATGAGATTTGTTCTGGTACTGTGTGGCACTCTTTGGGGCCAGTTTTGAGGATAATTTAATTTTTAGTGCCCGCAGCACTGATCGGCTATCTGAGTATATAATTATACACTTGTTTAGGAAGGTCGGGCATTTTGCTCAAGGAGTGCTTCTGTACATAAAACTGATCAAAAAAGTGTTTTTTTTTAGGTTTACATTTTTTCTAAGTTTATATTGTTTAATTTAAAGGCTTTACTAGAGGAGCTTACTCTACACGAAAAACAATTGAAAATGATCTACAACTTTTTATGATTTGGGCCTTCGTTACTAAGAAAAAAATATTGAATATCATAAAGTTGAATAACAAATGATTTTTTCTTGGTAACTATTTGAAATTGAAATTGAAAATCGTCTACTTTTTTTGATTTACGCGAAATCGAAAAAAATTGTAGACAATTTTCAATTCAGTTTTTTGTGCAAAATAATCTTATCAAAACAAACATCTCCTTAAGTAAAAAATAATATTCAAATAATTGAAAACAAAAAAATATTTTAAAAAATATTCATCTGTACATCAGTTTGATGCAAAGTATAAATATTTACAAAATAAAAAAAAAGTGCTGAAATGGCACTAAGATGCAGAAACGGGAGGCAATTAGCAAGATGACCTGTGTCGAATTGCTGGTCCTCTATGGATTTAGAGAGTGGTCTAATAAAATTGGAGAAGTGATTATCCAGCAATGGAAGCTATAAGCTGAAAGACAGGAAGAGAAAAATTATGAACATTTAACCTGTTCTTCCTGATTACTGGAAATCTTCATGCCGAAATCGCCGCTCTCTTTATCTTCATTCCTTGTCAAATCGTTGAAAGTATTGGAGTAGTACTGCGATTCCGATAACTCTAAGTGTTCTTTCTGCCGAATTCGTATAGGTTTCTTATTGACCTTCCAGTATCCGCGACGTTTTGGTTTCTTCGCCACTACAATCACCTAGAATTAGAAATAAAACTTGTGACTTAATAATGATGATGTTCGTCGATTGCCAAAAGTTTTGCGCATGCAGACGCATGCACAGCTAAATATGATATAGTACTGACCTCAGTGTCATCAGATGATATTTTATCGAATTTAGAGTTCTCCAAAGGTATGATGCTATCTTTGTAATATTCCTTTTCGTCCTGCTTTTCCAAGAATTTCATCGCCTCATCGAGCACTCTCTCGACGTCGAGGGTATCATGCGAGACACCTTTAACGTCGATTTTCTTATCATTTCTATTATTAACAGTCATATCTAGAGCTTCTAGTGTGGGCGGTATGTAGAATCTGTTCGTTGATTGTTTTGGTTCCGTTGTTTGTTCTTTGGTGTCAGCATCAGAATTGGTGATTTTGATGTTTGTCCCGGGAGTTACTTCGACCAAAACATCATCGACCTGCAGACAAATAATAATAATAAATTTGTTGATGTGACCTGAACTGCATTGTTAATTAGAGTACCTAGTATATTATTACACAGTTTAGTAAACATGCAACACCTGACATGTCACTAATAATGGGTAAATCCTCGGACGACTTGGTTTACAGGATGCCACATTACGAGTAAGAGTTGTAATATAGACAAAGACTACTAGAAACTGGGGCAACATAAAACATATTATAATGCACCAAGAACTAGAATATAAGATAAAGATGATCCTATGGTTATTCTAGGTGATCTGCAGGAAGCCTTGAATGATTTCTCAAACCCTGCATCTGAGATCATTACTCTCATGATATTTATGAGTATTCCAGGTTACGGCATGACAGGTGAAGCTCTCCTTATAGTGTGACATTGTTTTAATGTGGAAAAGGATCACAAGCAAATGGATACAGGCTCGCATTGCATGTGAGTGCATTTCCGGAACCAAGAGAATTCAGGGTAGAGATATCCAGATATATGAAGGGCGATCAATAAGTTCTCGGTATAGGTTTGAAAACAAAGATATGCAGATGTAATTTTTAAATTATTTTTCAATGTAGTCCCCTCTTACCTCAATGCATTTATTAGATTTGTAAATTATTTTTTTTAAATCCGTATAAAAGTAGTTTTCGTTTTGGTTCACAAATTTTCGGTCAGAGGCGCTTCAGTGCTTCATAGTCAACATATCGATTCACCCAGAGATCTTTTTTCAGGTTCGGGAATAAAAAGTAGTCACTGGGGTCCAGGTCTGGACTTTACGGTGGGTGGTCCATGGTTTCGAATCCGCAATCACACGCCGTAGCCTTTGCAATCTGAGCGGTGTGAACTGAAGCATTATCATGCAGAAGTAGCACACCTTTGGCCAATTTTCCCCTCCGATTTTCTTTAATGACTGCTCTTTATTGCCATACAATATTGGCATAGTACACTGCCGTGATATTGACATCATTATCCTTATAGTCTATCAGCAATATCCCCTAATAATCCCAAAAGATGGTGGCTATAACCTTCACAGCTGAAGGAACGACCTTGAATTTCTTGGGATGAGTTGATCCTCTAATATGCCACTGCATCGACTCTTGCCTACTTTCAGGGTCATAATTGTGAACCCAGTTTTCATATCCAGTAAAAAAATCGATGACTGCGTCTGGATTGTTTCGACATAGCTTCAAAAACTGCGAACAGCATTCTACGCACGCTTGTTTCTGATGCGGCGTCAGCATTCACGGCACCCATCTCACGGTCACTTTTGACATATCAAGTTGGTCATAGCTATCCATTTGATCGTCGTTTGACTATTTTCCAATATAATTTTCTCCACTTTTTCAACAATTTCCTGTAGAGAGGCTTCGATAGGCCGGCCGGAGCGAGAGTCATCTTCGATGTTCTGCCTCCCACGTCTAAATTCACTCGACCACTTTTGTATAGTCGATAACGAAGGGCTAGATTCCCCGTAAACTGCATCCATTTCCTCTTTAATGCATTTTTGGCTTTTAGCTTGTTTGGTTAAGAATTTAATAAAAGCGCGATGCTCTAATTTTAGTTAATATTCAATATTAATAAAAAAACAAATGAATGTTTTTCTATTTTCATTTTTATCTATTGGCTATAAGTGGATGTATATAGCCAGTATTTAAAAGTATATAAAAAGAGGTTAGAACATAGCTATACCGAGAACTTATTGAATGCCCTGCGTACATTGAATGGGACTATCTGAGACCGACCTATGCAGATTCTGCCTTAAGAAAGCGGAGACATCGCTCCACTTTCTGTGTGAGTGTGGACCGTTAATACAACCAAGGAGCTGACACTTCTGGATCAAAAATATATATTTATAGGATTTCGTTTCCTCAAGAATACTGAAGTTTGTAAAAAGCACAGGACTGGGAACAAACGTTAAGTAAACGAAGTTACAGAAGATCTCCAGAGGTGCTTCTGGGCTCCAAAGCCCAGACTTTAATGCATCTAATCTATTCTTCTTACTTACTTACATACTGAGAAAATTCTAATCTCAGATATTAATGGGTAAAAAAACAACGAATGTTTTATATGTCATTAAAATAATAGTACCCATTAATATAGCAACTTAGCAACTACTAAGAGATTCAATATAATTCTTGTAAAATGGCATATAATGCGAGATAGTAAGTAACTAAGTATTTTTTTATTTCAAAAAACCCTCTCGGGCGTAGAAATTACAAATTTAAAATTTTACAATTATTCTATATTGTTTTATCCTATTTTGTAATAAAATCAGTACAAAATACATAGTGAAATCAATGGAAATCATAACAATGATACAATTACTTTGAAGTCAAGATTGGAGTGATGATCAAAGTGTGGTATAATTAATATGTTAAAACACACTCGAATTATCTAAACATTTTGACAACAAATATTGTTTAGTCCGTTTCCTAAATTCAAGATAATTATCTAGGTACATCTTTTATATTTTGTGGTAGCTCATTGTAATAATTTACACTTCTGTATACCGCTGTGCGCTAGAATTCCGACGTGACAGCCTGCGATGAAAAGATATAGGATGACTTGTTTCTCGTGTTATGCGCATGCATCTGCGATTGCGTAAAATATCTTTGTCTTTTTCTGTAGAACCCACATACACATAAAAAATACGTAGCCCTGTAAATAATGGCTTACATGATTCCCCTTGCCCCAATCTCCTAATGGCTTTCACCGCTTGTTTTTGCAAGATAAATAAATCGGTTATATTGAACGGCACTGCCCCACAGAAGTATGCCATATCTTTTATGGCATACATACCCCACAGAAGTATCGCAGGTGGGACTCCACGAGCAAGTAATATGCATGTATGACTTCCTTTTCATCAATGATGCCCCTCAGTCTGGAGATCGCATAACAAGCTGAGGATAGCTTTGATTTCAGCTGATCAATATGGATCTTCCAACACATCTTATCATCAATGTAAACCCAAGAATCTAATGTGAGAGGCTCTTTCTGAGTCGTATTGGGTTGTCAGTGAATTTTAATCTTTTTTGTTCGAAAAGTTTATAATTGCCGATTTATATATGTTTAATGACATTTTATTAGCCTTAAACCAGTCATCCGATTCTATAATTGCGGAGTTGACTTTATGTTGTATCATCTGCGAATTGAATTCTATTGGAATTCGAAATATTTATAGACAAATCGTTGGTGTATAATGTGATTATCAGAGGTCCCAGTGTTGAGCTTTGCGGATACCATCATTAAGGTGATTAAAACAATATTTAGTGGCCAATACTATCTGAATACCACGTCCACTACTATCTAGTAAGTTAGTTACACCACTAAATAGATTGCTGTTGACTACATTTTTCTTTTCTATACTCGTAGTGTATCTGTAACCCTGCATATATCTGTCGCACTTCATGTAATATGGGTAAATCCAGCCGATGTTTTAGTAAGTGCATGTTCAAAGCTCAGGTGTGTATGTATGTTTGCTAGCTAGTACAGAATACCATTTTTCTTTTTCCATGTCAAAATGTATTGAGGAAGGCTATGCTTAGCGCTAATCTTAGTAAATGACATTTTCATCACACATAGATGATCCATCACATCGCCGCGTTCACTCAGCTAATCCCGCGATTCGTCTTCTTTGCCCGCCTTAATTCATTATTGATTAAAATAAGGAGATATCTGCGGAGTTTTTTTTATATGCAGAAATTATGCCACAAGAAATAATACTTAAAATGCTATATATGGCTCCACTTAGCGACATGCCTTGAAACAGAACCTGAATCTGACTGATCTCTTTGAACTGTACGTAGCTTCTGTATAAGAATCAGTGTTTTCAAAATACTAAACTCGTTTCATTGTTGGCGCAGTTATAAATCAGTAACTTTCCTGATTCTAAAATAATTAGTTGGTGCAGATCGTCGAATATCGGACGAAGAGCCAAAACCGGATCCGGCAGCTGGTCCGGTAGTCGCGGTCGGGCGTTTATGCGACAAACTTCAGAGACGATCATAAAGATCAACCGCTGAACCGAATGCTTCGTGGCGAAGTAGCAGACTGCGAAATTTAAGGCGGTTTACCGGAATACTGCAAATTGTGACACTTTCACGTTTTTACTTTCCCATACTAGCGTAGTGTATAATAGGAAAAATATTGTGATAATGCAAAATTTCGATTTTGTAATCGAAGCTTTACATATTTTAAAGCTTTATGAATCCAAAAAAAAATGGTGTATTTAAAAAGATATCTTTCGGGCACGTTAAAAACGCTAGTGAGATCTCTCCAGACAGTTTTTGGGGTTAACCCTAAAATGAAGAGGGGTTGCCATGCAAATCATTTGTTTTTGGCCCGTCCGTAGTATTACGTGAGTCGGGCTATATAGTCTGATGCATGCTGTGCGTTTGTCCATAATAATATGTCCGAAGACTTCCCGCGGACCGATCTTCACCAAATTTGGTATGCAGCCGCTCTGGTTGACCCTAAGCACCACCAGGTGGCAGCAAATTCGATCCGAGTCCCGCAAATCCTTGTGCAGGTGAATCATGGTTTATTTGGCCTGG
>JAOPUG010000105.1:7373846-7384464 GCA_027564375.1 Micropterix facetella
AAATCCAACGTTGATGGGATTTCTGATATTGTTAAAGCAGTCTCCAGGGACCATGTAGTTAACAGTTCGATATTATGATATATATAATAGTTTCTTAAAATTTATCCCAACTGTCTCACTCATAGCTGAGTACTCGCTGTTATTTAACTTGCTACTACTTTGAATGACTATTTCGAGAGTGAAATTTTGACGGCTAATTAGCCAATAAATAATCCACTAAACGCGAGTTTCTCTGACGTTGGTGAGAGGATTATCCATCCGCAAACAGCTGAGTTTCACGCGGTCAACAGCCGCATCAATATTATGTTTTATGACATTTGGAGGAACTCATTCCATAATGTATAATGCTATAAACTACGGTCTGGAGATCATGTTCTGCGCCGTTTTGTTCGTTGTACGGGAGCGGCCTGTCGGTAGGTCGACAGTATGCATCGGGTCTGGAGAACACGTCGCATTGCCGCTCAGCATAGCGTCTTTCGTTGCGTAGATGCTCGCATAGGCAGCTTACGGTGTGCGCGGGGATTGATGGTGGGAGATGTGAGCGTGAGCGTTTTGTCCTGTGCCGTTACATCCAATATTTCGATGATTGCGATGCGACACGGTTTACTCTTATTTAGGCACGATTTCATGAAAACCGATACTAAAATCGTTAGGTACGAGGGGCGTTCAATAATTTCTCGGTATAGGTATGGAAACAAATATATTCAGATGTATTTTTTTTAATTTTCAATGTAGTCCTCTCTTATCTCAATGCATTTATTAGATTTGTCAATTAATTTCTGTATGCCCGTAAAAAAGTAGTTTTCATTTTCGTTGGCAAAATGTTCGGTCACAGCCGAATTCGACTTCAGTGCTTCATCGTCAGCATATCGATTCCCTCGGAGATTTATTGTGTACAGTACCGGTAAAAAGGCCAAGTCTCTCAGCTATCGATTTGATCTTCACTCGACTGTTTTCCAATATAATTTTCTCCACGTTTTCAACAATTTCCTGTGAAGAGGCTTCGACAGGCCGGCCGGCGCGCGCGGCGCAAGGGTCATTTTCGATGTTTTGCCTCCCATGTCTAAGTTCACTCGACCACTTTAGGTTAGTAGATAACGAAGGGCCAGATTCCTCGTAAACAGCATCCATTTCCTCTTTAATGCATTTTTGGATTTTACCTTGTTTGGTTAAGAATTAAATAACAGCGCAATGCCTAATTTTCTAAAAACGTAAAATTGCCCATATTGGTAGCGTTTATGATCAACATTAACAAAAAAATAAATGAATGTTTTTATTCCATTTTTATTTTTATTTATTGGCTATAAGTGAATGCATAAGGCCAGTATTTAAAAGTATACAAAAATATATTATTAAAAGCCCTATGCACTATTCTCTCACTACTCCCTGCACTCTTCTCTCTGTGTCACGTCACATAAGCACGGGTCTTAGACATAATACCCATAGTCAAATATAGGGAGAATGAGGGCATTAGTAAGTAAAATGCTAACGCCCTCACTGAGGCAGTCATAAAAATGAATACGAGCTAAACCCCATCCGAAAGTCTTATTTACCATTGAAATTTCAAATCATAGGTCACTATCATATGATACCGAAGCTAATAGCATTAGCAACGATGGATAGTACTTGTAAAGAAATGTTCATATCCGGAAAGCAATGAGTGACGATTTTGGTTCTCTGGTTTCTTAAACAGGCGATAAGGTTAACAGGATTTTTGAGAGTTTAGGGGTAGACCGTGATTACGTAGGTCAATTTAATTTTTTAGAGACACTCTATGTTTAAAAATAGAATGCATCTATATCCTATGTCACAATGGCCATTTACAACAATTAAAAAAACAATACATTTTTTAGTATTTATTCTGTCATCACTTCCCGCCTTTTTGTCTGCTACGATGAAGCACAAGCGAAAACATTAGCGTACTATGATCTACTATGAATTAAATTTGGTTTATTTGTAGTGTTAAGCTTTGAAAGTTTAAAATCTGCTTTAGGCGCATCTCTTCCTTCTCGGGCAATGCTTTTTAGATGGTTTAACAAATTTAAAAGTCAACGCGCGTTTAAAGTCAAAAGTCAAATTCAATTTAAAAGTCAACTCAACGACAGTCACTGCAGAAAATGTGTGGACTATTGAAATGCTGATGCTAGAAGGCCCATGAATCAATTTAAAGACATAGAATCTTACACATTATTTTAGATAGTTTTCATACCATCGTCCACGAACATATTGCCTTCGTGCACTTCGTGCCCTCCGAAATGGCAAAAGAATCTCGTGTGGCATGGTGCGGAGAAATGCGACTACGTTTCGAAAATGGGGCATTGAGGCGTGTTTCTGAAATCGTGTCATTGGTCGGCCCAACTTATGTATCAGTAACCTATCATTAGAAACGACCAGTTCCCCACCCAGCCCCGAGTGATATGGAAACATAGGATGCCACTGGCCCACGACAAACTTACCGCTGACATTAGGTAGACGTCAGCAGATGTGCGTACTAGTGCCATGGGAGGGATCTGGAACCAAGCTAGAGGGCGTAGAAATCTGTCCAAATCTGGTAGGTAAGAAGCGAAAGGTCCTACAGCAACTCCTTCCCAGTGCTTTCCGGGTTGAGGTTGTACTCTAGATGAGTTAAAAGTCGTTACGACTAAGTCCAGGGTGATGATATAGCAACAGCTATTATAACATCCTGGGATGACGGGTACGCCTGCAGCAATTGACAATCTTTAACTGTTTGTAGACCCTCCCGGCAATCAGCCAAATACAATAATGTTTTGTAGTTCACAGCCCAGGGCTTGCCAGAGGGAATTCTTTTATACAATTCACTTATTCGATGAAGCTTCCAGGTAGGAGCTGAACCATGAGTTGGACCAGATGCAAAACAAGCTGGCTTTGCGGTCCAAGCTACATAGAACCACTTAAGCCCCCGGAGGAGACTATTGTCTTCTATTACGTCTTCTATATACATCTTCATTGGGATGAACTAAGTAACGATTGACTGATTGCAATTAGAACGCCTTAGTAGAAAAATAAAAACCTGCGGGCCAGCAGTCACTATATCCGGTTGTTCAGTCCGATCAAAATCGACTGGGGTCTCGGTGTAGTCATCTTGGACAGTAGTCAATTCGGTTTCGGATTCGTTGTAGTCAAATGCGGTCGCGCCATCATTGGTTTCTCCAGTAATAGGCTTGTTCAAATCATCGTTTCCCGAGCTGCTGTAATCGCCGACGTTCTCGCTTTCGAATTCACTGTCGCCGTATTGAGACGGCTTGAAAGAGTTATCCGATACTTTCGTCGACCATATTTCAGATACGTCATTGTTGAAGGGGATGAACTGCTGGACAATCACAGATTGACCAGCGTCTACGTCTTGACTTCCTGCAATTAGAAAGATAAAAGACTATTAAATAAACCCTGACGATAAGGAAATAGGCAACTATTCAGTCAGGCAACCATTTCATTGCCATATTTGCTGAAAATCAATGAAAATATGCAGATCTTCTCCCGTCACTTTATAAAGGTTTATGAAACCACTTTATAAAGGTTTAAGTAGATTGGATTAGATTTATTGGAATTACAATTAGATTATTTATGGAACTGTTTGTGTCTTCCCTAATTTAAAGTTCGTCATCTAGTGTTGTGATTTCTATAAATGCCAGTGCTATTAACAAGAAAATAAAATTTGTTATCATTTAACATTTCTAGTGGAGAAAAACTGAATAAAACCCAGTTTTATAAAATCCCGAATAGATGAATTGGGCTGGGATTGAATATTTAATATCTTTATTGAGTCACTAGTTAGTTGTAGCGTGCCTGAGATGCCCGTCAAATATCTCGAATTTCGAATGTTACAGGGGGCCGCCTCCCCGCTGCCCCTCCGCTTCCTCCCCGTCTGCCCCCCTTCCCTCTCACCCTTCCCTCCCCTCAGCCTTCCTCACACCTTTCCTCCACTCCTCCCTCACTCCTTCCACTACTCCCTCACTCCTTCCACTCCCCCCTCCCTTTCCCGTCCCGCCGCCGCCTAGCTTTATACAGCTTCTACAGCGTTATAGATTCAGCCAGTGAATCACCGATCAGCGTAACCATATATTTAGATAAATAACCTACGTTTTATAAAATATATCATAAGCACTCTAGTACCGCTGCATCGCACTTAGGAGATGTATTGAACGGTCGCCGGTGGGTTACGAAATGGTTGAAGTTCAGAGGTTGATCGTTGAGTCGAGGCGGAGGAGCGGAGGAGCGGAGGGGCGGAGGCTAGGATGGCAACCGAAGTCCTGTTATCACGTAGACAATAGGGGTGTGCATTGAATATTTGTTGTAGGTTCATCCGGTACAGTGTACGGCTGTTGTACAGTAAAACAATTTACAGCTTTTGAACCAATTTTACAGGAGAACTAAAAACAATCGAAAACACTGCACAGGTAAAAACTGTTCAAACATTTCGTTCTCGTCTAGTTGCAGTACAATATATATTTTTGGTATACATGGTATCTACAGGCTATACTATTTTTGATATACATGGAAGTAACCTACATTCACTTACTTTATTCACTAGAAATCAGCATATATTTTATTTTTCATTAGAAAATGCAATGAAAAATGCAGTTCGTTACCAGCTCTAGTTTCCAACTACTAGATTTCCCACTTCCTAAAGGATTTTTCCCAGTTACTAAAAATGAGTATGTGCAGAAAGTGATCAAATATGCAAAACTCTTAGTTTGAAAAAAAAGTTTGTTGTGTTTTACCTTAGAATAGCCGTACTCACCTTAATTTTTCACGATACAGAAAAAATGTACAAAACAATGACGATATAAATGTTTTGACAGATTATATGAAGCAAATGACATTAATGATAATACTGACTATTATGCTGACTAAATCTGGCGATTGTGGTGGTCAACTGGAGTTGTATAAATGTTGTTGTTTGATTGGCATAAAATCGGTCTTAATCGGTGAGTAGAGCATCTATATGAAGATTACTTAAGATCGCGAGACTTAATAGAGCTGACGTCATGTTACTTTATAACTTTTTGGATACATACCTTCGCTCTTTAGCATTTTGTAGCTCTGCGTCGACCTGCCTCTGAAAGTGTACCTCGGGGTGGCTTCCTGTGAATCTGGAGCCGGTGTGGTCTCATTTACCGTCGGCTTGCTCTTGATTCTAGCCCTGTACTTTCCTCGTGTTGCGATTTTGGGCTTCAAAGTCGTCAGTTCCTCTGCTTCGGGCTCTGATGCAGCCGTTGTTGAAGATGGCCTGGAATTTAAAAGGATGTGTGATGAAGACGTTGTAGTTTCAGTTTACTTCCTGAATGCAAGACAGGAAGTAAAGATGAGACTATGACTTGCTTAACTCGATTAACCATACCATCGTATAAATATTATTGTAGACAGGCCAGTGGGGAGGGTTATAGCCCTTCTTAATTCATTACTCACTGAGATAGACACCTTTAGTATATGCCTATGGCAGCTAAAAGGGTAACACCACTCTATCTCAAATATGTCATAAATAGGTACTTTGTTATGTTATTTGTTATATCAGTAATCGTATAGGAAATGGATCTCGGAAGTGAGGAACTCGCAGCCTTGGGATATGATAAATGCCATTACTATCAATGCTTGCAATGGCAATAGTTTCCTCTTCAGTATTGTGGAGGGGGATAGAACCACTGTGGATACAGCTGCTACTCTATCGGCTCTTATTGCTTCCCTGTGCCCGTACGACCAACCAGCTAAAGATTTGCCTTCCAACATTCAGCTTCGCTTACTTGAGACGGTCTAGTCGCATGTCCACGATGTTACCGGTGTCACAGCTGAGGAAATTGAATCGTCATAAAAACTATGTCGAATCTAAAAGCGCCAGGGATTGACAACATGATTGCATAATCGTTAAGAAAGACTAAGAGATCGACAGGTGGGACTTGGTTGTTGCAGAAATTTATCACAGACGGTCATATTCCTAGCTTCTAGACAGATAGCATCCTTCTGGTTATTCTTAAGGGTAATGACAAATTTCGGTCCGATCCGAAAGCATACAGGCTCTGATTACCTGTAAACTGAATACCTTCCATACTCAATTAATGCTTTCTCTCGCACGGATTCATAGTGGATACTTCGTCATCTAAACTTATGGTCTTAAATAACTATGTAGCGAAGAGTCTGGACAATAGAAGTCAGATAGGTAATATATACAACGACATGCGTATAGCATTCGACGATGCTGATGTTGGCATTCTTTGCGTAAGTTTTCTCCAAATATTTTGAACCTATATTTGTAAACTTCGATTGATATACACACATAAATAACTAAGGATATACACACATAGATAACTGGAGGCTCACATAGATAACTGATGTCAGCCCCTATTGTCTCGTTTGCAAGCCTCTAATTCATAATCTTAAACTGGAGTGGATTCTACCGGATCCCTGACCACAAAATCATCCAGGGTATTCATCAAACATCGGTTAGTTAGATGGAGCTCACATAGATAATGCCGACATGGCACTTAAGTTGGATGGTTAACCAGGGGTCCGGTACCTACACATTGTCCTCAATGTGGCACATTTGTGCGTGTCTCCTCATAATCTATCGCACCTGCAGATACTGCAAACTGTTAGAAAAATACCTTACCTAGAATAGACTTATAGGCTAGACTATTAACATTATAATTTTAGTAACCATCACTCACCTTCTTCTGTAGCTTCTAAATGGCTTAACCACGTATTGAGAAGAACTGCTCACAGTAGTTGATTCTTCTTTCTCTTCTTCGGATTTTTCTATTTTCTTGTCCTTATTAGGACTGTAGACTGGGTAGTTGAACTTGTGGGTGGCAGCTAGCATTTTAGTTTTGAAGTCTTTTTGAATATCTTCGATTTTCATTGTGGTGCGATCTCGCTTGAAAGCAGGGCGGTAGGTGACCGGTCTCACGTTGGCGATTGGTTTCGTCGGTCCGTCTTGATTCTCGAAGACTGTCCTTTCGGTGAAAGTGTCTTCGATCTTTGTGCGAGTGTTCGGCCTAAACTTGTTCCTCGTCCGTATCAGCTGTTTGAATTCATCCACTTTAGGGGCATCTTCGTTGGATGATTCGTCGGGGATTTCCGTGCTTTCGACAGGCTTGATTGTCTCATATTTGATTTTCGGGATTTCGACGTTTTGATCGGTTTTAAGAATGCCTTCGTTCGCTTTGTCATCTTCTTCCTCCTTCGTGGAGCTTTCGAAAATGGCCTGCCGCGTGAAGTAAGGTATGGTCGAGGGTTGGCGTTCGATCGACGCGTACTTTTTGGGGGTAGTTTCGGTTGTGGGAGAGGGGCTGGAGAAACCTATCGACACAAGTTTGTATGATTCGGTCGGCGTGGCGCTCGCTTGGGAATAATCAACATACTTCGACGATATCCTAGAGAATGCGCCGGTTGAAGATGACGACGGTTTAGAATCGTCGTCGATGGTGACCGATTTCGTCGGTTTTCTTATTTTTTCTGTGGCCGTTTCGAATAGGCCGGACGTGCTCATCCGCTCGGATAGGGTGACCGGGTAGTTCTGGTTTAGGACGTCGCGCTGGTATGCAAGTTCTTCGTTGCTCTCCGGTTTGGTCTTTTTGCGTTTCGCTACGAATTTTGGCTCATCTTCGTCGTTGGATTCCGGTTTGTATTGGAGTCGGCCGCGATTTCGAGTTGAGGCCGAGGGAGTGGTTGAATTGCGGTTGCTTTTGGTGTCTTCTGTGGGTTTTGTTGGTACGCGCCTCGTTGGTGATGGTGATGGGCGACGTTCTCGGTATGAACGTTTTGTAGTCGATGAAACTGCGTCGTCTGGGGTTTGGGTTGTCGTTCTGGATGATACGCGGTTACGATTTCTCGTCGGCGTTCGACGCGTAGTCGTTGTAGTCGTTGTTGAGCTCGGATACGTCTCTTCCTTAATTTTGCTCTGACCTCTAGGTGCAATGCTGTTACTATTATATGACGGAGTAGACGATTTGACTTCGGTTACTTCTATTTCTGGTTTTATCGTTTGGATGGTGTGTTCGTACTGATCGAACGGTGAAACGCTTGGAGCGAACTGACTGTACATCTCCGGCTGTTTGAAGCTTGTATATGAAGGGATTTCAGTCGTTGATGATACGTCGGCGCCTAAACCGAGATCGTTTATTTTATTCGGTAGAACGAAATCTGGGACGTAGTAACTCTTTTGATCTTCCGTTTCGGTTTCTGTTGCGATTTTTTGCGCGTTCGCGTTTTCGACCGGCACCGGCACCGGCTGTTGAAGCCGCCACGTGATTGGCTCAACCGGGCTGCTGGGGGTAGTCGCGGGGAACTTAGTGATATAGTGTCCCTTATCCCTGTAGAGCGTCGTCTCCGGGAGCGGGTAGTAATTCTGCGGTCCGAGTAAAGTAGTTGAGAAATACGACGCAATCGGCTTCGGGGTGGCTCTACTCGTCGTATACGCGAATGGATTAGAACTACTTTGTTTCGGAGTAGAATTTTGCACTATCCTGCTAGTGTACATCAACGGCATGCCCATCACCGGAATTTTGGTCGGCTTTGACCCGATGTGAACAGACTCGAATGGAAGTTGAGGTTTTTGAGTTGGTCTGCGCAGCGGCATCACCGCTTGAGGTTCAATGGATACTTCAGAATTATCATCGAGTCCCTGCGAATTGGGCTCAGTGGTGAAATAACTAACAGTGCTAATTTTATCATCATCGATTAAATTAAAAACTAAGGAACCGACATGCGGCTGTGGAAGCGGAATTTTAACGAACCCGTTCGGTGTTTTATAACTTAAAGGCGCCACGAACATATTCCTTCCACTGGTCTGACCGCCGCTTAAATAAGGCAGATCATATTTCAAATAGTTAAGAGGAGTCTTCATATTGTTTGGCCCGACGAAAATATCTGGTTTAACACCCACAGAATCAAAGTTGTCCAACACTGAAATCTGCTGCGATCTCTTCAGTTTCTTCAGCGCGCCTTGCAATCCTTCTCTTTCGAGTAACTCATTGGTGGCTGCGAACATGGCTAGAGGAGGCTGGTGCGCCTTTAGCTTCGGCTTCGGCGCCAGCGTCGAAAAGAAATCGGGAGCCAGTGTGCTAGAAACAAAATTATATTCAGGCTCCCTCAGCTGATTATTGATATGTTCCGCGATAGGTAGATTTCCTCTGAAGACGTTCGCAGATTTGAAGCGATTTGGGTTTTTGTTCAGCGTATCTAGCGGGACATACAGTAGCTGCACCTCTTCCCGGTTCTGATTCTGCATCGGTCGGTTCTGATTCCCCGCCGTCTGGTTCTCCGCCCTATACCCGTCGATGAACCGGTTAGGGAACTGATAGAACTGATTGTAATTAGGCAGATTCGGAGATTCGAAAGCAAACTGCTTCGGGGGCCCGTTGCTCCTGAAGTTCTGCGGCGGCGGTGCGAAGTTCTGTTGCGTGAATCCGAACTGTCCGAAATTTGGGAAGTTTCCGAATCCGTGCGCCTTCGGCACGACTTGTCCGAAATTCGGCACTAGCGGCGCCACTGATTCCACATTCGACGTCCCTAGCGCTAGGTAGTTCGGCTGATGCTGAAGGTATAACGGTCGATTGTAGTCTGATAGAGCTCGCGACTGTGGGCCTGGAACTTGTCTCTTGAAGGGGCCTGGCTCTAGGACGTCTAGCGATCTCGACTGCGCTTCCTTTACAATCTGAAAAGAACGTTCACTTATTAGATATAGTTATTAATTTTATTTGTTCCGACTTGCACAGATTTAATTAATTGTGTTGACGATCCATTTATTCAGTAAACACTTGTATTCATCGCTCTCTATACACGTTGTTAGATTTCCGCACCATTAGTGTTCTTTGCGATTTTTGGTTTGAGTGTGAATGGCCGGAAGTATTCATTGAAATCGTCCCTGATGGAATTCTCCAGTATTATTCTGTATCTAAACAATTCAAAAACTGTGAATGCGTTGCAGTATTAGAAACGCTAATTTAATCATTTTTATATTGTTTTTAATAGTACGGGGCAATTAGTTTCTAATTCGATGCTGCAGCCCTAAACTTTTATTTAGATTGGTCTTATAACCCGTCAGTCCGTATCAGAACATCGATTTCAACATAGCTCTTTATACCATCAACAGTATCTTTGTATCTACTTAGATAGTTTATATGGCGTTGCTTGAATGGATATGAATGAGTTTAATGGTCTCCGTATTGAGTATGACGCATTATATTATATTATAAACCGATCCAGATTGGTTTGAGAAAATTAGTAATGACGGTATTTGGCATGTGGCAAAATTGCCAAAGACAAAGACGACGTTTGTTCGCACACTAGATCGATATATTGCCCCAATGGAATCGCAGATCGACCACTAACCCCAACTACCTGGCAGCGGCCACTAGCTCGTTCTCCTGACGAGTATAATGTTGTGGATCCTATACGTCGATCCTATAGAGTCTCTTGATTTTTGGAGCAGTTATTGGTGAGCTCTGTTATACGGCGTGGCTTGAATGGATATGAATGAGTTTAATGGTCTCCGCATTGAGTATGACGCATTATATTATATTATAAACCGATCCAGATTGGTTTGAGAAAATTATTAATGATGGTATTTCTAACAAATCACTCTCGTGTCCATCAACAAATA
>JAOPUG010000105.1:7535953-7546165 GCA_027564375.1 Micropterix facetella
AGCTGCTAATAGTGTTGCCATAACGAAATTTGAAGCAAAAATCTATACCAGTATGAATAATATGCTTTGTCCACATTTATTTGAACAAGGGTGTACAATGGTCCGTAATAAAGGACTAAGTGCGGGTAGTCAGACGACTGACCGCCACCCACTTATCATCATTATCATCGTCGTCGGTTGGGAGAAAGCATTACTCTGAAAGCACCAAGCACCTTCAAATAAACTGTCGGCTGATGCAACCGGCTAACCGGCGAACTCTGAAACGGTCCTTATTTTTTAAATTTTATTAATTTAGTAACCATTGTAAGTTGGCACACATCTTTGGAATATGCGGGCTTTCGACAAGTCTTATTAAACATTGTTATTAAATATCTAGGTCGGTCGAAAGCACGAGACGAACTGTCGGAAGCAAAGAACCGCCGCGACCTCCAAAAGAAAATGGACCGCCATTACTACCTGCTAAAGTGTTGCCATACTTGGCTTTAAATGAGGTATTTTTAATACAATTACTTTTAGCGTAACTATGCGGTCTCTCAAATCTTCTACTTTGTTGCTGTTTTAATAATTCGAATACTTTATTGCGTATTAACACTTTGACCCCCGTGGTACTAAACGTCAATTTGTATTGTATGGAGGATACATTCATGTGTATCGCCCATCTGTGGACTGCACCGTCCTGCAAAGGAAAAATCTTTCCATTACGACCTGTGAACCTTGTTTAAAAATAATACTTATTTTATTATTTTTAAATAGTACCAGATTGTGTATGGCATTTACTACCGATTTCAGAAATAAAATAGGTTTACGATTCTTGGCAATTTTTTTATTTCTGGTATTCTAATCATACCCGGCCCTCAGCGGCCTAGTAACTTTCAGGGACCACAGATTGTGGAAATGTATTGATTGATTTTATTAAATAAACCATCCTAATGTCACCTACCTGTGGGCTGCGCGGTGGTCAACATGTTAATTGAATCAAGGTTATTTTTTTGCATTTTTCACATTAGGCAACAATCTCTTCGCAACATGACCATGCTACACCAAATCTGTCAGTTTGCTTTGAATTGAGGTTATAATGACATCAATTTCGGCACGTGTAATATTCGAGCTGTGAACACTTTCAAAATTATCTGTACATTTTTTTACTGGGTCATATTTTCATCGTAAAGGATGGATTTGACGCTTCAACTTCACTAGTCACATTTTAGTTGTATTAGTTGTCAATATCACTAATTGGTCACCCTAAAGGGATTCGGGTCAGATAACGTTGACATTACCTCCGGTGTTCCTCAGGGGTCAATCCTCGATCCATTGTTATTTACGGTATATATAAATGATATACAGTATAACCTTGATATAACGAACCTTAATATAACGAATTCCTCGATGTAATGATTTTTTTAAAATCCCCTTGAACTTACCATAAGATCCAATGCTAAATATACCTCTATATTACAAACATAATGCGTTCATAACCTTGATATGGTGAATTTTTGGTCCTCTCACGTCGCGCGCGTCGTGTGGAATGTGAAGATGGCCATGTGCAAAAAAAAATGGCCTTTGTGAGCAAAAAAATGGACGACTGTTATTTTCTACCTGGCCGACCACTAGAGCACTAGAGGGAGGACACTAGGCATGAAATTACCATAAACTCTTCCATTCAAATAGAATGGCCAGCTCGCGGCGGCTTGCACGCTCAGTATGAGTCAAACTTCACAGTGACATTGTGTCTGTTGTGTTGAGTGGTTCGTTTCGTTGGCTTGTGACTGATAGTGCGTGATGGCAGAAAAGCGAAAAAGGTGTTCGTTAACCATCGAAGTGAAACGAAAAATAATCAAGAGCCTTGAAGAGAACCCAACAAAGAAAAAAGCGGACATCGCGAAAGAGTTCAATATTCCCCCTACCATATTAGCTACAATAATGAAGAATAAAGACAAGGTTGAAGAGCGAAGTGGGCTTTCATCGAAATCTAAGAAGTTGAAATTAAGTCAATTTAAGGACTTAGATGAGTGAGTGGTAAAAATGGTTAAAGCAATGCCGGGACAAAAGTATTCCAATCATAGGCCATATTCTTAAGGAAAAAACCCAGCAGTATTAAGTAAAAATGAGAAATGAACAATTACGAGCAAGCAACGGATGGTTGCAAAATTTCGAAAGAAGAGATGACCTTATTTTTTGCATCGAATGGCAAGACAAACTTACAGAGCTCACCGAGGGATACGGTCCTGAAGACATCTGTAATGCAGATGAAACTGGCCTTTTCTTTAAACGTTTGCCTGATAAAACTTTGTCATTCAAAGGTGATAAATGTCATGGTGGAAAAAGAAGCAAGGAACGCCTAACAATCTTGCTGGGTTCAAACTGCACAGGGACACACAAACTCATCCCATTAGTCATTGAAAAGACACAGAAGTCACGATGTTTCAAAAATGTGACTGATTTACCGACGGACTATATGGCAAAAAAAAAGGCTTGAATGAACTCTGATGCTTTTAAATGGCTAAAAAACCTTGACAAAGAAATGAAAATTCTTTTTTCATAGATAACTGCATGGTATATGGTGATATTCCTGAGTTAGCTAACATCAAGGTCAAGTTTTTGCCACACAACGCGGCATCAAGGTCTAAACCAAGGCATCAGGAACTTCAAAATAAATTATAGGAAGAAGGTTGTACGGCAGTTCTTGGGTGACATTGAACGTCAGATGCCAACCGACATCAATGTTTTGTGGATGGTAGCAAAAGCGTAGAATCAAGTTACCGAAAAAACAATTAAAAACTGTTTCAAAAAGTGTGGATTTACAGTTCCAACTGAAGATGTAGACGACTCAAACCAGCCGTCATCTGAAGCCACCGAGACTACAGAGAACTGGGCGGCGGTTAGAGAAACACTTGACCTTCAGGAGTTGGAGTTTGGAGATTTCGTTTCGTTTGACGATGACGTTGCGGTGCGTGGGGAGCTTACCGATGATAACATAGTGTCTTCTGTATTATCAGTGCCTAACAAAAATTTGGAAAATGTGGAACAAGAAGACGAAGTCATTGAAAGTGACCAATCTGAGTTCACAGTGAAAGATGCCCGTGATGCTATAAATGTGTTAAAAAGTGTGTTCATGAAAAAGGGTTGTTGGAGCAACAGTGTAGTAAAATCAATTACTGAACGGGACTGTACACTGGATATGATAATCATCAACAAAGGTAAACAGACCACAATTATTGAATTTTTCTGTAAAAATAATGATTATACTAGAAGGCTACTGTATTACTCACCCAATGATTTACTGTATTACTCATTCATTTTGTTTTTTTTTTCATGATACAGTACTGAAATATTATATTTAGTCAAATGCAGTATATACGAGTATGTAAGTTCATACAATATTTCAAAATAAACTTCTTATATTGGTGCATTTTTATTTTGTAGACCTATAAGACTCCTTAGGAATGCCTTGTGATATTTTTTAATATCTACTTCAAGTTCATTATATCAAGGTTGTACTGTATCGTGTTTTCATAATAGTCATTTTTTCTTATGTACACCGATGATTTAAATTGGTGTTCTTTAATATTCGCTCGATTCATGACTGTGTTAGTCTCCAAACAGACCGTGACCATTGAATTGCTATTGTTCAGAAAATAAACTCGTTTTACGCATTGACAAATGAAGGATGTGTTGAACTCAGCTCGCAATAGCTTCACCGAACATATCTGGGCCCATTGGCAGTATAGGAGGGCGTCAGATGAGGATGGTACTAGTGAGTGGCCTCTCTACATTTTTCCAGCGCGCGTGACGTTTCAGTTGCCTACAAGCCCTCATCAGTTAGTCTGCGATGACTAGGGACGCAGAGAAGCACTAGTCCCTCTTTCCTACCTAACCTCTCTATTTCTACTGATCCAAATTCTGTAGGATGCCTCCAGTGACGCTTTCGACGCTCTCCATATATGAGCTCAGCGCCGATCTTGGCAGGCCTAGTTTCTTGAAAAAACTGTAGGGTGACTTCGCTGGTAGTCCTATTGCTCTATCTATCACGGCGAAGAGATCAGTCTTGAATCCGTTTCTCACTATCCAGTCTATGAAGTTGCAGTCCTTGTTTACTTTGAAGTTGTGGTCCTTCGGGTTGTTTATCTACCATCTGAATGACCGTCCTCTCGAAACTGTGTTTCTAATTCGGTACCTCGACCCCAACCTTCACTTTGATATACATATTTAAAATATCCTGAAGTGTACAAATCTATGACATTTGTCCTTTGAGTGTCTAGAAAGTTCATTAATTTAGTATCAGGCCTTAGTTAGTCCAGTGCTTGAATATTCTTGCGCAGTCTGTAATCCTTTTTACTTGAAATACTGTAACGAGCTAGAGATATTACAAAAGAAATTTCTTAGAATGTAAGAACGAATAAAGGATTGAATTGAATAAAAATAACTTTTATCGTTGATCGGTAATGGGAGAGATTATGCTGTCTTATATTTTAGGTGTTCATTGGAGAGAATGTGTCGGCGCGCGTCACCCACCTGCAGATCAGAATAAATGGAGACCAAGAGCCGGAAACCAGGACTAAAAGCTCAGGCCTGTGCTTGAGCACGGGCACCGGCAGCACATCCTGGCACCTCAGGTTTGGAGAGTCAGTATTTTCTTAAGACTCGGGACCACTCAAACATCGGTGTTGGCACATGTAATATTTTAAAAGCACAATAAATCTCGCTAGTTTAACTCTTACATTTTTGATACGAGGTGAGGGTGAAAAGTTCTGATAAGTCGATATTTTTGATGGGCCATTAAAAAGGCACGAGTTGTCATCAAAACTGGGTGTCCTTGAAGAGAGCGCATGTGCGATCTCGCATGTCTAACCCTCTTAGTTCGCGTTTGATTTCCTGACGGATATAACATATCAGGCATTTCTTCGCACAAGCGCGATTATTTATTATTCTAAAAGTGGAAAATCAGATCATTTATTTGATGCACCCTATTTACGGTGGCTCTTGCCCATTCTATAACACATTAGCAACAAACCATGCAGCAGGTAATCAAGGGGGAGAAGGCTCTGAGGAAGTTCCGGCAGCAAAAGTCGTCCATGAAGCTAATAGCGACCATGTTCTGAGATTCTGATGGAACAGTGCTAATGGACTTTTTTAGAAAGGAACTACAATGAATGCGGATTAATATTTACTATTGGTTGCGCAGGTGAGGTGAAAACTCAAGTAGATATGGAGAGGCAAACTCAGTGGGAAGATTTTGTTTTTGCAAGACAACACTTCCGTCTACACCGCCCGTATTGCGAAGGCTTCTGTGAGGGAAGCTGGATTCGAGGAGCTCAACCACCCTACCTATAGTCTAGACTTAGCCCTCTTTGTTCAAAAATTTGAAGGCTTCTCTGCGAAGCAGGCGGTTTGAGGGTGAAGACGACATGAGGATAGTGGTGGAGGCCCATTTTTCAGACAAAGACAGCATATATTTTAAATGGTCAAATGGAACTTCTCAGCCTCACTCTCAAAAGCTATGATAGTCGCAGACTGGAGTCTTTATCTACCGTGACAACTTCTGAGATAAAGTAGAGGTGTCATATCATATCGCACAGGGTTCAGATGGGGTAGATTTAAAAGAATATATACTAAAGTATTACTAGAGATGAAACAATTACGATACGATTAATCGATGATTTTTTGTGTTTTTCTGATTAATCGGAATTGTCGAATGTTGTCTCTATTATTTAGCGTTTATCGGCGAAAAAACAGAAGAAACCACCAGAACATCGCCCAAGTGACGAAGAAGAATTTTATTTACGCGAAGCTCTGACCCATGACAATCTTGACGCAATAGGATAGTTCATTCCCCTCTGTAGTATCAGACTGGCTGAAAATCTGATTCGGAGCAGGCGTTGAATCTGCCAAATTTATTTAAAATATTAAAGTGGAAATAAATTTTTAAAAAATGTTTAATTAATTTTCTTCACAGTATAAACTGCTTGCGATCTCAATCGGTGCGTGATCTTCTTGCGCTGGCTGCCGAGGAACATCCTGGACTCGATTGCTCTGAGGAGAGAGCTCATCACCTCACCGATCTGTACAACAAACATCTACAATTTCCACCAGGTGTGTATTATAGTATATAAAGTGGCCATAAAACCCATGTATAATTACACCTTACGAAATTCGACTAGAGTAGGCTGATACCTCATTTAATAGTAATTTAGACATATACAATTAAAATGTGATATACAAAAATCCAGTAGCAAAAAACTGATAACATCATACACCCTACTAGGCTTAGCATATTCAAGTCAGTCATCTAAATTATTATAAATATATGTGTGAATCTATATAAAAACAATTAAAGATAAGAACATAATAAAATTGAAAGAATGTATACACTAATAGTATTATTATTATTCATTATTAACTGGATAATCAAGTAAAATTGAAAATTGAAAATATAATCATAATAAATAACAGTCAACCTACATTTTTTTTCATAACATGTTTTTAAAACAAGTCACCATATTGGATTTAGAATGATGTCACATGATTTATTGTATTAATTGTTCCATGAGAATCAAATATCCTAAAAGACCACGAGTACAAATTAAATAAACACTATGATCTCGCAAATGCCATCACTAGGAACGGCTTCACCGTTCACCTTCACGCGGTGGAAGTTGGCGCTCGTGGCCTCCCAGCCAAATCTCTATTTCACGAAAATAATTAACTCCTTCCTGGAAAAAATATCTAAAACCGCAATTTGCACATCTCAAATTCTATGGCTCTAAAGGGGAGGTGAATGCTCACATGTGGCAAGACAGCTGTCCTAAACCTACCACAGCCGGTCGTTAGTCCAGAGTCCACCGCTCACCCCCCAGAAGTGTAAAAATAGTATTATGATAGGACCCGACCTTGGTCGGTGAATTCCATGGCAGCTCCGTTTGTACTTACTAATTGAACTAAATAGCAAAGAAAACCCGTATTAGTTATGAGATCATCCTATATTTGACTCCTTCAGGTGTTGCTTATAACCCCTTGAACAGGCTTCCGCTCTCCGAAATGGGAAAACTCGTTTTATAATAGCAGCACTGCAAGAAAGTCCAGTATGAAGTAAACGATGTAGCATATTCAAATTATGCCCATTTTATTTTTCCTCAAAATCAGGTTTCGGTATGAATTAAAACAACGAGTTTCAACAAAATCATAGCCTAGTTTATTTTTGGTTAAACGAAAAAAAAATAATAAACATCTCAATATTACAAAATTTCTTAAAAATATAAATATGAACTAAACTACGTATTTACAAACTATAAACATGTGAAAATAATACAATCGCTTAGGAATATTTACAATTTTGTAAGGGAATAAGAGTAATAAAAACGTGAGTAAAATAAATGCTGTGAAGAGTTTTTTTAGGAATGTTCAGGCGAATGGAATGATTTAAAAGGAGAATTGGTAACTTTTTTTCATTTTGTAAAATTGATATGTTTTCAATTGTTGCTGGATGGGACAGAAAATTACATAGCAAAGGTATGTACAAAGTTCAATAAATACAGATACTAAAATACGATATGTTATCACATACGGTGCCTTATAAATTAGGATAAAAAATTATAGTGATATGAATAGTACAGAAAGTCTTTCTATCAAGTCTATTACGATTTTTCACATGGAATGAAAGTTAATTAAGGCCTAGAAAGCTGGCAATATTTAATATTTGTTAATATGGCAATCGTTGAAATAAATTGAGTTTTCATGGACGGCCTTTAGCGAACAGTGAACAATAAATAGATTCTCTTCGAATAAGCTTGATGATTATTTAGGAAGACCAAGCTTTTCATATAATTATTACAAGCTATAATATAATAAGCCTATATCGAGAGACAAGTAACGTGAATTTTTAAGGCACCATGATTATAAAATAGTAGGTTTTTCCCGTGAGTTTTTTTGTGGAAAGGAAGAGAAACGACGATCAACCGTTCTATACAGAAGTGTAGGAAAAAGATATATTTTTAATATTTAATTCGCAAACGGATGCTAATAAATTAGCAGTGTGGCACTATTTAAATCTACGAATGTATAACAATTTCATTACGGATTAATAATTATCAATGACTTCTTTATTTATGGACAAATCATAACATGAAATCGTGGACCATAATGAAACAATATTGAAAACAGCTTTTACCGCCTGGAGTTAACCGTAATTGCTTGGAAACGTGGATGAACGATAGACCTCCGCAGGGTAAAGAATAGTCTCGCCATAAGGCATCAAGGCAATGCTTCTACAGACTGCTCTCTAGCTTTCTTGGATGTTAAAATCACGAGGAGCAGTGACAACACTCTCGGACATACAGTATGTCGAAAGCCCACACATACGGACATACACGAGCGGCATGCCAGCTCACACCATCATCCCTACCATCTATGCTTCTAACTATGCGACGCTGAGCATTTTCCGCAGGAGATGGATCAGAACAAGGAAAAATATCACGACAATCAATACAGGCAAAATCAGAAACCGTGACAGATCGAATATAAGACGCTGAACAAATTAGATTTAAAAAACGATCTCCAAGCTAACCTAAAATATAGATTGATCTCTGAAGCTTGTGAAGGCTTGTAATACAACTGCAAACCCCAGGGTGTTATAACCGAATTAGCTTACGTTACTGGACAAACGAATTGGCCCATAACCAATCGACTGATGGAACACACCAAGGCGGATAGAAATGCTCAGCGACAAAATCTGGCGATCCGTGCACAAATTTAGGATAGCGGAATGAACCACTGTGCGTGCTGTCCAAAGAGCATTTCTATTTCGCCTGCTTGATGCAGGAAGCCATAGAAATAAGAATAACCCCAGGCTTTAATAGAAACGGATGTTTAAAGCTCTCTACTATGTCGAACCCTCTTCTGAACATGATTTAACTAACACCAATCACCAAATGTAGACATGCGGTAAAAGCCATTTTTAATTATTATTTATAACAAATCAATCACAGCAACCTGGTAAATGAATACAGAAGATAAAATATCGGGAAGCGCATTACCTAAATGAAAGACCTTGCTGACAGATGCAGAAACATTACTGAATTTCTTCGTAACCTTTTTACCTATTTTCCTACACTTTTGTATATATAATGTTACTTGTCCCTCCATTCACACTCTCATTAACATCATCCTTCACGGTCATAAGAATGTTCATAAGAGTCCGGTTGTCAACGGTCGCGTTTGACCGTACCGATGAACCGCAATGGCTTGGAAACGTGGATGAACGGCAGAGACCTCCGCAGGGTAGAGGACAGTCTCCCCGCACGGCATCAAGGCAGCGCTTCCACATAGTTCTCCGGGATGAGTCCAGTCTTCCCATTCAGAGTGCCTTCCAGCCATCCAGGCTCCGCTGATGACTTTACTGCAATGACGGAAAAGACAAAACTTAGCGAAGGCTACGGATGCAAACAAAATTCAGTGAAATGTGATTAAATTCATAGCGGGGGAGACCGGGACTGATAAGCGCATCTCAAATATTAATTTATTTGACTATTTTAATTTATACTGGGTAACCCCCATTTCAAAACAGCTCGAAATGTAAACATAGGTAGCTCTACAAATAGTAAAAGTATCAATACTACATAATTAATTACATAAGTATAAATAAGCAACAGCGATCGAAGATTGTTCAGAAGAGCAAGATTCAAAATCAATTTTAGTCCAAACATAGCAATTTGTATTTTAGCTGGCCTGTTCACCATCTAAATATAACTACCATACCCATTATGTGGTGCGCTGACTAACTGCACAACCCTCCTAATACCTCCTAATATGGTTGCCAATAATACCTATGTCAAATCACTGTAACTCTGGCATATGTCTGCGTGCACCAATGCAGACACATACAGTTTTACAGTATTTTTTGTATTTTTGGCAGTATTTTTTAATATACATGTAGTAACTACATGCATATTAAAAAAGAAATATTGTTATCAAAAGGTCAAAAGAAAAAAACCAGAAATACAATTTTAGCTGAAATATATAATTTCATATTCATATTTCTTCCTATTTTAGTTTGCTGCGCATACGAGGGCAGTTTGATAAATACTTAGCCTCACCGCCCGATCGCGCCACTATCGCAAGAGAAATTTACTATTGTGTAGTACATTCTCGTAGACGGCTACTGTCAAAATTTCAGCCGAATTGGACTCGTAGTTTTGTTTTGACCGCGTGTGGAAGCGG
>JAOPUG010000105.1:7922114-7932910 GCA_027564375.1 Micropterix facetella
TTTATTTTTATTTATTGGCTATAAGTGAATGTATATGGCCAGTATTTAAAAGTATACAAAAAGAGGTTAGAACTTATCTCTACTGAGAACTTATTGAGTACAACCTCATGTAGTAAATCTGTTTATAATAATTTCAAACAAGCTTAGTACTTACCCCATCGGTGTTATCTATAAAGGAATCATTTTCGTCATATCCTGCTCCTATGTCGGCAAAATCATCATTTTTTGAACGATTTTTCCTTCTGCCATAAGTGCTTGAGCCTCCCTGTAAAAATATAACAAGATTAACCCTTTCAAGAGAAGTGTTCGTCAGACTAATTTTATCTCAATTCCCTACGTTAATGCCTTGCGTGTTGGAGCTACAAACAAATCTCTCTGCATAGACAATGATGAAATTTACAGCACATAGTGAAACTTTTTACAAATGAATGAAGTTTTGTTACATTTTTCACAATTTCAAAGTCGAGTAGATGCAGGTCGTTGTGTTTTAGTGTTTTCGCCTGTATTTTGAAATCTAATTGCAAATAATTAATATTTTGGTAAGTTTTTTAGATTTTATGCTGACAATGTCACAATTTTTGGCAGTTTGTGATGATTTTTGGGCGTCAGCAGCCTGCTTACAAATCGCATATGTACCTTAGAAAAACTTGAGAGACCAACATACTGAAACTACATACATATATCGAAGAGATCCCAACGAATAGTCCGGACTAGGATGAGGGTAAGGCCAAGGAAGTTGAGTCATTTATCAGTGAATTGCTACTGGATTACTTGATAAATATGGTGCAATTCCAGATAGGGTTATATGCGCAGGTCGGATACTTTCCGGATACACCTCATATATAGGATAAACTCTAGCCCTAATCCCTCAAGTAACATCCTATATACATAAACACATCAAAACCTGTGAATGTGTCCAGTATTTCATTATGTCAATTGGGTCATTTTTTATTATCTTTTATCCGGGACAATTGGTTTCAAAATTCGATACTGCAGCCCTAACATCATACTGGAGTATTTCTTGGAGATGACATCAGGGAATACTCCGGCCATTCATATGCCTAAGGAGAATAATGTCTATAATTATAATTATGATAGCAATAATGTGATGGTCATGAAAATAGATAATCGAATACCAAAAATATTAAAATTTAATTTAAGGGTAATATTAAAATTTAATTTAATTCAGCAATAAAGCCTTTGATAAATAAAAATTACGCTCTTTGGTAAACAATCTTACGTTGTAATCTGATCTTACATTGTAAGGTCCAGGTTCGATTTCCGGCTGGGTCATCATTTTCCATTGGGATTGCATTTCAATTTTGTCGACAAAATGCAATAACAAGACACACACTTACACGCATGTTGTATGCACACATACATATAAACACTTCATAGCAAGGTTGGTTGTAATGGCCCCTCCACACTATGGCCGCGAACGCTGCGAAAACAGGCGCGAACGACAGTGTGGATGGTTTTCGCGCCCGTTGGCGGCGTTCTCCGTTTATTGTCGGTTTTTGGACCCGTGACAAAGGGTCTGCGAAGCGCGAAACTTATCCACACTCGCGGCGTTCGCCGTTCGCGCAGTCCGGCACCAGCGCTTCTAGCGAGAGGTTGTGTGTTTTGTTCAGTTACGGCGGACATCATGGCGAGCCAACGTGCTAGTACGGATTGGACCAAAGACCTTGAACTTCACTTCTTCGAACGTCCATTTTGCCGCAGTGTTCACACTCACTGTTCGTGGCGAATATTTACGCCGTAAATTCACGGCAATAGTGTGGAGAGGCGTTCGCAGCGTAAATTTACGGCGCGAATTCGCGGCGTAAATTTACACCGCGAATTTACGGCCATAGTGTGGAGCGGCCTTAAAATTGAATACACTGCCCCATAAAAGAAGATCGTTTTTATTTATCGTATTTACATTACGGCGATCCCTTACTTTGACAGTACAGTTGTGTTATCCCAGCACAGTTGTGTTGTTTTTGCGAAAATTATTTGCAAAAACAAATTAAGACGGAAATGTAATTTCCTTAAAAAGTCCTGGCAGTATGAACCTAGTCTGTATGTTGACTGAGTGGTCCTTTTTTGCAGCACAATTATAGATTCCAAGTCAGAATTATGCTTAAGATACTGCATATGATGGATCAAAAGTCAAAGATGAAGACCGACATAAATAAAACAATATGAAATGAATATAGATAATTATTTTTATCTTACAAACTTTCAACTTTTATTTTAAAACCTCACCTATTTTAAGTTGATTGTAAAAACCCCTTTTATCCAAAAAATAAACTTGACAGAGAGAAAACCCAAGGGTTTGTCAAGCATCGGCCCATATGATTATTTTCTTGTAATGTACAATATATTAGTTAAATTAACCTAAAATTCTGAATTTTGATGCCATCTAGCGGCCGAGTTGAATTTGTGACGGGGTATATTCCAACGCACCGAGGCCAGGTGTTTCCTGCATCGACCGATAGAGGGTACTGACGGTTGTCATTAAATTACATAATAAAAATATCAATAAAATAATTAGGCCCTAGATACCCCAAAATCAAGTGGGCTCTGTGCATTGGCCATAACTATCGATTGGCGAAAAAAATCAAACGGGCGTAGTTTACTCGAGTTATCGTGCATAGTAACATCCAGACAGCCAGACATTGTTTCTTTTTTTGGTTTAGATGGACTCTAGGACATGTGAAACGTCAAGGAAATTTTTTAGGACGTTTTAATTTCAAGCCCTAGAGTTCATCTAAATCACAAAAAAATGTATCTGTCGGTCTGGTTGTGGAAGGTTGAGAAAAGTCTTTTTGGACGATTTAATGTCGTTACATTGTTCGTACGGTTGTAAGACTTTGGCCCCCGCAGAGTGAACCGAAGTAAAATAAAAAAAACGGCATGCTTGTTTCCATATATGTATTCCAAATGTAACGAGTAATTTTATTTACTAAATAAATCGATGTGCCTCTGAGCGAGAGTTACTGATAATAGTGTAGGTACTCCTGAACACCTGCTGAGCCGCTTTTTCGAATTCTACTCGTCTTGTGTATTTCAGGTTGACTTTTGCGGAAAATGTCGTATTTCAGTCGATATTTTCAATTTTTCGTTTATTTATTTCACTGTCATTAGCTCTAAAATCGTGAATATAATGGAAAGCGATATTTTGAGAACAAAACCAGCGTGGTAGCTGCCCTGAGTATATGCTATACTGGTTTATAAATTCTCACCGTTCCCATCATCACTTGGCGGCGGCTCAATGTTTAGGTGAAACGGAATTATGCGGCGATTGCAATTATACTAAAAACCATCCCCATCGGACTTTTAGTTTCTGAATTATTAGGTGGTTTTGTTTATTGCGAGCGTTTTGCCCATTGATCTGGAGATTCTAGAGCGTGCAGCGTTGTCGCGGTTTCGCCGGGATGAACAGGTGGCCTTCTATAGCCTATCCGTGAACCCGGCGACATGCCGAGTTGGGGAATTTGTCCGCCTGATTAGGGCGGAGTCCCTCCGTGTCTGGCAGGAGAGATGGGACGCCGGGGACACAGGTCGCCTCACCATTGCTTCTTCCTGTTGGTCCAAGTGAGGCTGAAAAATGCGGGATTTCTGCGGTTCGACCACCATACCACTCAGCTGGTTGGGGGCCATTTTTTTCTAAATCGGACGTAGTTTACTCGAGTTATCGTGCACACTAACATTTTTCGCGCATGATTTCAATACTTGGCCACTTGTAAATGTAAATGATCAATAATCCTTCAGAATCGACAACTAACTATGGCACCACCAGTGCTGCTGTTTTTTTCACGATTTATAGATAAAATAGAGACACAAACGGATAATATATATAATTGATAATGATGGATGAATCAATTTTCAGTTTTCTAGTTTTGAATTTCATTTATGTATAATTTTAATATATTTCGAAATATACCTAATAAATGTATTATTTCGAAAAATACTATAATAATATTCTTAAGATAAAATTTTGTTATTTTATTTATTACAACATACCAATATCACAATAATATAAACATTTAATTAGTTAAGAGCTTCACTCCTATCGGGTGTCCCACGACACATCGGTTTTTTTAAATTTTTTCATTATAATCTTTCAAAAATCCAAAAAGTATTATTCGTCATGCACGATCTCAGAAGAATGGTATCTCCCCGCAAGCAATAACAGGATTTAGGTGTATTGGCTTCCGCTGGTGTTTCGTTTGGCAAATCATTCCGCTTGATTTAGCCAACAGTGGCGTGAACTAAAAATGGAGTTAGCGAACGGTACGTTTGGCGAACTGAAATAAATTAGCACAATTTGCAAGCGTTTTTTTGTGTGAATCTATTCATGGTAAAATGGCGAACCGAACTGAGCACAAATCAGCTGTCAGCTGTCAAATTGGCTGTCACTGGAAAAGTGTTGCCAATTTAATAAGTAAACCTCTAAAAAAACATCCGTTACTGTGCATTGTTTCAGGTGTCGATCATAATCCACAGTGCGGCTACAGTACGCTTCGATGAACGTCTCAATTTGGCCACGATGATCAATGTACGTGGGACGAGAGATATGCTAGCACTGGCGAGGATGTGCAGGCATCTGAAAGCGTTTACACACGTGTCCAGTGCATATGCTAACTGTGACAAAAGTGGTGCTGATGAAATGTGAGTCATAATATATAGTACGAGCTCATCCCCCCTCCCCATTTCTTGTGGCGCCTTAATCGATAGTTTTAGAAATAAATTCCTCAATCAACGAGATCAGCGTCCGTCCATCAGTGCAAGTCGACATACTCCTGCTCTGAAGAAGAATCGGGGCCTAATGGGACATGTGCAGCTCTGGCCATGCGACCATCTCGTACACTTAGTCGGCCCGACTCACGGCTCAGCTCCCATCCGGCAGCCTCCCCGAAGAGGGACTATCCGGTGAAACCAGCTTTGCAGTCGGAACAGGGGTAACACCTAGGGCGGCCTGGACGGTTGATGTATTTGTCAGTTTACCGGCCTTGCTCAACTGACGAATAGTCGGGGGAGTTTAGTTGCGCAATGCTTATTGACTTAGAAACGACCCGATGTCCACCCGATCTCGGGTGTTATTCGTTGAGTAAAGGCGCCACGGATCCGCGATATTTCCGAGTGACGGGATGCCGCGTTATCACGTCAGGTAGAGGTTACGAAAGCGACTTCGAGCCTAGAACCAAACTGGTGGATGAAGAAATCCGTCTAAATTTAATAGTTAGGGAGTGAGGCTGGCCCGCCGGACAGCTTGCTGCCCGGTATCTCGCTATTTGGCGTTGGTTTCTCGCGCAGCGGTGTAGTTGGATAATTTCTTACGCTCATCTCGGAGCATATAGCGATACATTTCGAGGAAATGCCTCGGGGTGACGGGTTCGCCCGAATAATAGTCTTAAATCCAAAGTTTAAGAAGAACCACGTTTGCACCTAGACATGCCATGGCTTGCTAAAGACATTAGTTTATTTTTTTGTGTTATTTTACTACATAACAATTACGATACGTCGGTCACTATATACATTTTGAGATGCTAGGAATCTAAAAATTGAACATATCTTTGTTTCTAAATAGCAAATTTATTGAAATATCAAACGTGAAGGGCTATTTACAACAATTAAGAAAACAATACATTTTTTTGTATTTATTCTGTCACATTTTCGTCTGCTACGATGGAGTTCAAGCGAGGACATTTGCATGCTATTATCTACTATGACTTTAAATTGGGTGTATGTCAAGTGTTAAGCTTTGGACGCGTAAAATCAGCTTTAGGCGAATCTTCTCCTTCTCGGGCAATGATTTTTAGATGGTAGAGCAGTACTAGCCTTGAAAATGACGACAGAAGTGGACGCTCACCAGCGGCGATCAGTGCAGATAATGTGTGGCTACTGAAATGCTGGTGCGGCTATCACATTTAAAGACATAGAGAGAATCTTACAAAATAGTTTGGTAAGTGTTCATACTCTCTTACACTAACATTTTGGCGCGAGGAAACTTTGTTGTCGCTGGATACATCGTGTGCTCGCTCTCCGAAACGGAAAAAGAAGTCCGTGTGGATTGGAGCCGAGAAATGCCAGTAGATTTCGAAAACATTTCTGGCGTGTTTCTGAAGTCATTATTGTCGACGAAATATGAATCAGTATAACTCGGAAAATAAGAAGTGCAGTTGCCAATAAAATTTCAAAGACCTCGGAACATTAGCAAACATATGGTGGTCGGTTTTTTTTCACGGAGTGGACATCTTGCGAAATCAATGTAGAAAATTATAGAATGGTACACAATAGTCGCATTGCGAAAAGTTTTCAGCGCTGTACATGAGAGACGACCAAAAACAGGAATTAGGAAAAGCATGCTGCACAACGCTTTTTCACACCTTTCTCTGAGACAAAAGGCGTTTAGTCAAGAATCTGGTATTGAAACACTCACTCAGCCACCTTACAGCCATGAGTCCCAACTTAGCTCCCTGTTACTTCTTTTTATTACCAATTGCCAAGGATAAAATAAAAGGAATGTTTTGTCAATTGCCGATGAAGCGGTGACTGCCTACGAATCGGTCATTTTGGACCTATCGGAGGAAGACTGGAATAAATGTGGAATTCCAGAGCTGGTTTAGGCGGATGGAATTTGAATAGAGAATAACAGAGAATATTTTGAAAATATGTAATATAAAATAAAAATATGTTGTTCACTTTTCGCGTATCTCAAAACTTATATAAATCCGTCCAAATATGGGAGTTACAGGGCGAGGTGACCCGCTGAATGTCATTGCTCTGTGCCTTGCCATAAGGGTTGGATTCTGACAGGCAGTGGCGGAACTGGAGAAGTGTATTGTATTGTCAATAAAGTCTCTGCGCTATCTCGGGGTGATATAAAGATAACGTCTGTTGAAACATGCCGGGTTGCCGGATTCGTCTGTAGCTTTGACACTAGCCAAACTGGACTTCTAGTTGATGGGTTTTATCGTCCCGAATAGTCATTTAATTACAATGAAACGGATTTGTGCCGCTTGGAACTAGACGATTACATTTGCCGTATTTACGTTTGACTGCAGTGCACGCTGCGTGTTGGCTCTGTCACAAAGTGTACGTGACAGTCGCTCTCTTATTGTCCCCGTGGAAACGGCAAATGTAACTTTGCCGAAATATCGCTAAATCTATCACCTAGTACCACGCGGTAAGAATCCGATTTCTTTCAATAAAAGTAGTTAAATAACCTCCACATTTTATAGTTCAAATAGTCATTTAAATGTATTATTTTCTATCAGATTCTATGATCCTCCGATGGAATATGAGAATTTGATGTCACTGGTGGCTATTAATGACAAGCTCGTAGAAGATATGACACCAACGTGAGTATACAGTTAAAATTTATTTTTGTTTAATTGTTTTGAAGTGGAAACGTCTATAACTTCAGTTAGATAGGTCCACATTTGATTTGGTAGTCAGGTCAAACATTTTCATACAAAGAAAATCACTCTAAATTCATGATAACTGCGAAAACATACTGAGAAATGAGTCCAGATTGAGGGTTGTATAATTTGAAATCAAAACCGCCACATTTAAGGAACTGATGCTTACTCCTTCAAGTACTCTTCTAAGAATTTCAACATTTTACTTAAGAACCCAGCAGGTAGTTCTCGGACTCTTCGTTATCGACTTTGTCAAAGGCCTTCTTGAAATCCAAATACACGACATATCTTGCCCCTTGCCCATCATCGTGAGACCAGTCTACATCGTGAGACCATTCTTATGTAGAATTTCTTAATTAAGTAGTTAGTTCAATTGGGACCACGTAGGAAATGTAGAAAAATCTAAGTATTTGTAATTTAAATTTAATTAGCATGAATTACTAAATATATACAATTGCGACCAAAAGCTGGGCGACGACATTTAGTAGCCATCTAGGACAGTGGTTCCCATCGTTTCTCGAGTCGCGACCCTTTTTTTAATCTGCATACTGGTGTACCTTTCCCATCCCGTCTCACCACTCTTCCCCCATCACACTTAATAAAGCATTTTGATGAAATAAATAAAACGCATTGAAAAATAGCCGTATTAAAATGCATTTTATGTATTACTTACATTTTAAACGAAATTAATGCCACGACAGTGCAACCAGTTTTCGCAGACCAGTATGTCATTCTCAACATTCTTCGTTGTTATTTCGTTGAGAATGTCAAAATTAACTCGTATCGAATATTACCCAGATGAGTATTAACTGTCATCGCTGAGCCTTAGCCGTTCTCTGTCGGCCGATCTTGGTATTTAGTGCATGCTTCGGTTCAAGAATTACTTGCAGCGCCAATGTAGCACGCTATATTTTGCTGACATGTTTATATCTCGACAGAATCAGATGCTTTTTCGTATTGAATAAAACATACAGATACGTTTTACAGCATTCTCGGAAAGTTTCCAAACACATACACCTTCACAAAGGCCATTGCTGAGGACGCTGTGAAAAAATTCGCTGAAGGTATGCCGGTATGCATCGTCAGACCAGGAATCAGTAAGTTTTTTTTACTACATTTCAGTTTTATATTTTTAAAAGAATAAGTTCAATAAAATAAAAAAAACGTTCTTCTCTCCGTCCGATCGCACATGGTTCTCAGAAACTATAAGTCCTAAATAGCGGCTCGGTATGGTCTGAAACGGGTTCCTCCCTTTTTATTGTTTTATTGTTTTACTTGGTAATCTATCTCTTTGATTTGTTCAATTTCCGTTGTTTTCGTAAGAGTCGCATTTTCGGGCACTAGAAACGGCAAACGAGCTGTATATATGGTACCGAAATGCTTCCGTGAGCATGGTGAATTGTTGAGAGAGTCCTTAACGAGCAACGAGCAAATATAAAATTTCAGATATTTTTTCCATATAAATTAGAGTTTAAACGTTAATTCATTTATTTAGACAAAGATAACGACAATGTTTTAAACAAAAATAACGAGAGAAATGTTTAGACAAAGTCAGAATGTAATCATATGGGCCGAAGTTTGACAAACCCTGAGTTTCCCTTGCCAAGTTTTTCTTTTTCGATCTAGTTTTCATTAAAATCAATGTAGTTGAACTGCCACGTTTCAGTCTACCGGGAAAAACGCGATAATTAAAAATTAACGTACTTGTTGGAGTGAAGTTCTTTTACCGGGGTTACGCGCGGCGAGAGTGAACTGGCAAAAAATATAATGGGACACTTTTGGTGAGGCGCTCTACCGTCATCAGTGCGAGGTGCTTCTTCTTCTTTTATTTGTGGCAGTTTCACGCAGCTTGGTTGCTAATTGATCGCCAGAAGTGCCTGTACCCCTCCTCTCGGCCCCCTTCAACTTAACCCTCTTCGCTCATCCCCCTCCCCATGAGAATCGACCTGTGAGCTAATCAATACTGTTTATGTTCAAAACTACATTTTTTCCCCATACAATTCATTTCGCTTCTGTCGATGTCGCACTGAATCCCATTGGTCGTATTTTGCCATTATATCTATGTCTTTCCCGCTCATTCTTCTTTCTCGCTCCTCGCCGCCGCCATATAAATACGTCTGGGAGCCCACGCTTGACGTCACCGTAACATTTATTTTAACTCGCTCCTCGTCCGCCGTGGAGTCCTGGAAACGATAGTAGATGAGATTGCAGGTCGTTCTGATGCGCTCCGATACCGAACTCGCTACCGCCTTCGTTTATCTTCGCCTTCTGCTGCTGGCGTATGCTGCTGTCTATCTCTCTCGTTCGTAGAACGCCGTCTCGCTCCGCACTCCGTATTCTTAGATGGTCCTTTCCAGTGGAGCTTATTCGTCGATTTTTTTGTTATTATAATATTATAATATACCTACTCTTGACGTGTACGCTATGCATGTATACGCTAAGTGTGTTTTTACTGAATACAAATTTTTCGATTTGGTTTTCATTTTCTGCAGTTATATCAACATACGAGGAACCAATACGTGGATGGTCTGACAACCTTTATGGTCCGACTGGCGTTATAGTTGGCATCGGAACAGGGGTACGATATTATTTAGTTGATATTAACTAGTATATACCTACTATAAACTAAGAAATGTTGATATAAATCCTCTTAGTAGAGGAGAAAGGGCATGACAGAGCGCCTAACGTTTGGTCTAAATATGAGGATACGTTGATACGAATGGCAACCAGGGGCATAGATTAATATATTTTACATTTTCATGCCATTACGTGTAATAAAATATACTTAAAAGAAATAGTTTAATAAAATGAAAAAAATCCCATCTTAGCCACCGCCAAGTTAAGAAGGGGTATCTATATTAAGGTATAGAGGGATACTAATGGGATGCAGGTATACGTCTACTCGCAGTGGTACACATATGTATCGCACCCTTCTTTCCAAGACAAATATCACTGATTTCCTTATATTCTCCGCATTTCATTCTCCTATTATCTTCCGAATTTAGTTACGTAACTTTGTTAGCAAAAAGTAAATTATTATTGAGAAACGTATGAAGAATATATAATTTCTAAAATGGATTTTACAATTAGCTTAAAACTTTATTCAGCTATTTAGAATTTATTTTTCCAATAAACTGCTGTTGTTCCAATAAACTGCTGTTGTTCCAATAAACTGTTGTTTCCAATAAACTGTTCAGAGTGTCAACTGCTACGGGCGAACCTAGCGGCCTCGGAGCATTTTTATGATATGATCGTTCTATCACCCCGAGATGAAGACTTGAAGTCGATACACCGATCGACGATGACAATAAAAATCTACGTACCGAGCTCCACCTAGGCCCGTACGAATCCTACACCAAACCGCAAGGCACTGGGAATTTTCAAACC
>JAOPUG010000105.1:7954782-7971072 GCA_027564375.1 Micropterix facetella
AAATGTATAATTACCTCTCTCTGTAGTTATCCGAATAGAATAAGCAAGAAAGAATAAGAATGTGTTAGTATCTGAAGAAAAAGCAGGAAAATAAATAAATAAAATAAAACGAAATACAAAAACAAAAATCATGGCATCGTCTTCTCTATTTAAATCTTAATGCTGGTTATTCATGACAAAAAGCACTGTCATATATCCTTTCCTAAATATTTAACAAAAAAAAAAATATGATGAACTTTTAATGATGTCATGTTGTGATTGACCGATGACTCCGAGCAGTGAGTTCCATATGAAATTTTGTACGTAGGTAAAATAGGTTAAATTCATAGTAAATAGCTTCTGCCTCAATATACATAAAAGAAATCTGATGAATTACTAAAAAAAACAGAAGAGGTCATGCACCGTGACATGATAATGACAGCCGGGTCGCAAAGCGCGAGCTGCCATCCTGTTAAACTTTGAGATGTTATATCTCAGGAGTCAAGAGACAAAGAAAAAAAGTTAAAACACAGACATTTAAGTTTAAGGCTATTCGTCAAAATGGAGAAATAACGAACGAAATGCTGGAATTCTTTATTGTAAGGAAATTATGTAAAAAAACTATGTATTACCTTCCATTATCCCTGCCGACACCCCAAACTCGTATAGTGTGAATCGGTTGCGTGTGCAGCGTCGTGAGATTTTCTGGGTCCATTAATTTTAAAGCGCCCTCATCCAAATCCATAAACAAATCCTTTCCCTGTAAACAATAGACAGGTTGCAGTTGAAATAAATAAAAGGATAATGAATGACATCCGAGAACACATAGACGGAATGCTGGTTGTCATGACAATGGCGTTAATGTTATTGTGCCACCTCTACATAGCACGGGGAGAAGGTTTGAAAGTGAATTTTAAAAAAAAACTTGAAACACAAAAAAAAACATTTTCACATATGACTTTAAAAACAATATCGGCTAAATGGTGCCTGTTATCTTCTACCAGTGACTTGAGATGTTTCACAAAACTCTTTCGAGTACTTCTTGGGACATACAGCAAATTTCTATACTTATTTCGTTCAAATCTGTTAAGAAATACACATACCTCGGTTAATTAATAACCAGCGACAACAACACCAGTGGATAGGTTAAAGTAAGTATAATGTCTCTTGGGACTCTAGTCTAAAATGTTGTATGACTGGACACTAGAGGTGCAGAAATTTTATTTAAATGCCTTACAGCATACATTTCTAGACTCTAGTAACCTTGCTCGTTGGAGCTATTCAGAGAATAGTTCATGTCCTATTTGTAGCAATACCCTTTGCAGAGCTAGACATATTTTGGCGGGCTGCAAGCCGGCTTTAGATCAAAGACAGTATACTTACCGCCATGACAAAGCTATTATTCGCGAGGTAATTAGCCTGTCAGTGGCTCGTGCCAACAAGGGTCTGACAGTACCCTCCAAACCACCAATAGAGTTTGTCAAAAAGGCAAAAAAAAACAACTACAAAACTTTTCCCAATAATCAAGAAAGTTTCTGATTGAATTCTGGAGGTCAATTCAGTCTCTTAAACAATATCATTTCCCTGTAAGTCTCGGATACACAGCTCTCTGTCCAGATATAACTCATTACTCCGGATAACCTATCTCGGAAGATGGCCCTTATTATACAATTAACTGTTCCATGAAAATCAAATATCCCAAAAGACCACGAGTACAAAATAAACAAATACAAATGCAAATGCCGTCACCTGGAACGGCTTCACTATTCACCTTCATGCGGTGGAAGTTGGCTCTCGTGGCCTCCCAGCCAAATCTCTATTTCACCTATTTAAGGATCTTGGTCTCTCCAGGACAATAATGAACTCCTTCCTAGAAGAAATATTTTTAGATAGATGACCGACACACCTGTGACAGTCAAAACCATGTTTTTACAGCGTTATCAGGTGGACAAAAAAGCGACACACGCTATACTTAGTAAATATTTTATCACAATGGGAGCCCTATCTGCTGATCGTAATAGAATGGGTTTCAGAACGGGTATCGGGACTAAGCTACAGCAAATCATAGTGGGGTACAGCTTGTTTGTAATAAAAGTGAAATAAATAAATAAATAAAATAAAACTTACGTCACCCCATCGACCGACGACATCAAGTAGATCGTTCCTGCCTAAGCTGAGATCGACGATGCATTTATTGACAGCTCGGCTACTTCGTTCGGGCGTGAGATCCGACTCGGCGATTTCCACCCATCCCAATGAACGAACGAAAAAACGAACGGCTCGACCGCAATCGGGCTCCGGTTTCGCCGGGTAGCTACGTCGTCTGAAAAGAAAAACGAAATAATTTAAAATTAAGGTGGTTAAATGCGAACAATATATTCACATTCTCCATTTTGCAATTTACTTTTATTATTATTATTATTATTTCATTATGAGCAAGCAGCCAATTGCTGTCTCTACTACTTTACATTACAGTTATATTTAAAAAAATAAACTATATATATCTAGCACATTGTCACATAAATGACAGAAGCTATGAATCCGACATGATCTTGCTACCTACCATGAGCTGCGCATAGTAAACCACTCGCTGTCGAAGTTCAAGAGATTTGCCGCCGTTGCCGGATCAAAATTTACAACAATCTGAACAAATTCATTAAGGAAGCTATATCTACTAATGTGTTTAGAAATAGACTGAAGTTATTTCTGATTCAAAATGCATTTTATAATTTAGAAGAATTTTTGAAATTCCAAATTATTAATTAGTTAGTTATAAGAGACAATCTGTTTTGCAAATTGTATAAAGCTTTTATAATTGTATTGAATCTATTGATTTTCACTTTTGTAATCTTGATGAATATTTTATAATATTAATAATCTGCTGTATTAACAGTCCCTTATCTTAAGTGCTCCCTAAGTTGGCCGATTACTAGTCAGAAACCATACTTAAGTAGCCACTTGAGTCGGTTACTTAAATGCCAGCTTAAGGTGGTTCATCGCGTTTTTTTCATTCCCCATTTGTTTCATAATATATTGAATTAATAACAATGGTATGTCTACAATTTTTTTATGAATAATTAGCTTTCGGTGAAATGAATTTGATGAACTTGTAATGTTACCACAAATTTAGTTAAAAGCTAAAAATCGACGACCTCCAATTGTCGTAAAATCATAAAATTCAGTTCGTTAAAAGCTATGAGTAATTTTTTGTAGATTTTTTTTGTAAACAAATAGTAACTATAACCGCAACATATTCCAAACGTTAGGGAAAAGTATAAAAATGAATCGTTATGAACAGCGTTAAGTGAGATGTCTTCCCTATATGTTGGTATTCATAGACAGTTGAGGGAGGTAAAATGGCTGCCATTTCTTAAGTATTTGAAATCACAAAAAATGCCCACCATTTTGGAAGTTTCTTCAGTAATCTGTTTGTAGCGAATCAATCACTGGGCCGATTTTAACGATTTAAATGACATACAATAGAAGTGAGCCTGGGGAATCTTCTGATGGTAATATTTTTGTGTTTCGTGACCACAATTTCTTCTGATCTCTCATTGAAATCTTGGCTATGGCAGTGACGATGTGTGTGCAAAACTTTTTGTAGGTGGCGCTAACGGCAATCGCCAAGCCAACAGGGAGGTGTGAAGTGAACGATGCACCGTGTGAGTGAGTTATCAATGTGTGGTGCATCGATCATTTTACACCTTCTGCGCTCTTTAGAGGAAGAAAAGTGGCAGTAAAGATTCTAATTGCTCAAGGGTCCCTAACACACTTGAAAACAGTCTTGAGACACACTGCTCATTGCTATTCTTAGACCTACTTCTAGTGATGACGAAAAGCAATTCTAAGGGTAATACTCGAGTGAGGTTCCTTAAAGGCCAACTTCAGTATAGACTGTCATATGGAGTGCAACTGATCAACCAACATAACCAACTCACTCAATCGAGTGAGGTTCCTTAAAGACCGACTTCAGTATAGACTGTCATATGGAATGCAACTGATCAACCAACATAACCAACTTTCCACTTAATCCAACCAAAATATACTCACTTAAAAGCTAGCTCCTCTTTTCTTTTCCTGTCGACGTCGGCGTCGGCATCCAGACAGCAGCTCGTCGTACTCCTGGTCACCGACGATGTCATCGCATTGTTGCCCGACTCGAACTTTCCAATTTCCGAGAGATTCGACGGCTCCTTGACCATCTGCTTTTTACTATTGTCTTTGGACGCGGCTTCCTGAGGCGGCATCTCCGGCATTTCTCTCTGGATCGTTCCGCTCTTTATATGCCAGTAGTAAGGTCCATCGTTATCTGGAAAAGAGAAGGGGTGATGTATGACCGACCCATCTATATAATCTGACTAGGTGGCAATGGGCCATAGACAACATTTAAAAAATCCGCTGTTGGCAACATCTTATGAACTGTTAAATTTTTGTGTTGGATTGCATGGTTTTTGGCCCGTCCGTAGTATTACGTAAGACAGTCCATATATTCTGATGCATGCTGTGTCTTTGTGCGTCCGTCCGAAGACTTACTAAATTCTTCAGATCTGATCTTAACTAAATTTGGTATGCAGCCTCCCTGGGTGACGCCAAGAACCACCAGCTATCAGCAAATTCGACCTGAGTCATGCAGGTCCTTCTGCAGGTGCATCCTGGTTTACTTTGCTTAGAGCAGGATCTGACCAATAGCTACCTATTGGTCATTTTTGATGTCAGAGATTACCAATCACTAAACGGGCCAAAGTTGCCGATGTCTTTCGCTACTTTTCCTGTTATTATTCATATTTATGTTTTATCCATTAATATATTAAATTCATTAAAAACCAGGGCCAGATCGCGACTTTGTCATATTATTTCTTCATTTGAAGTATGTATAATGTATGCACGAGGTCAAAGTACAGTACGTGTACAAAATACGTTATTTATCTACGTTGACTCAATAAGTTTTGATTGATTGATTCCTGAAGAAATTTTTAAATTTGCCGGGGAAACGAAGACTTGTATTAAAAACACATTGTGTAAAAAAGCATATTATAAGATAGACGATTACCTAAGTGATAAAGAGCATGGCGTTAATCAATCTACATGCTCAATGTGTCTCTTCAATATTATAAGTACTTTCAGTACTTTGTCACAGGCTTACATTTAAGACGATTTTCCTAGGTCGAAATATAGGATATATCTTGAAGTGTTTACACTTCACTTGTGTTGAATTCAAGGGCTTGTCATGGACATTGACATTAGCATGCTAGAGTCACCGGAAGAAAGATTCTGTTGGATATTCTGCCTATTTCAACTTATTTATTTTGCAGACAATAATAGTATCAAAAAAGTGGCCATCTGGTTTTCTTTGACTGTTCGTTGGATTTTTTAAAAATATTAAATATAATGTTGTTACTATTATTGTTTTTTTGACGTTCAGCATAAGTATACAATGTCTGAATATTTGCGAGTGTAAAACTGTCATAACCGCTTATAATATCATCGAAATTCGACATGTACTTAAAAATGCTATCGTAATACTATATCCTAAACGCCCAAAATATTTTCATAACCGCCAAGAATATAGAGATTCCGAATATTACTTTTACCGAGGTGTAAAGTAATTAAATTATCTGATTTTATTGAATCTAAATATGTAACAAAATAACTGACTTCCATTTATATTTTTTTTCCTTTAATATGTTTAATTTAGACTAATTTAAGTTAGTTAATTTAATTCATGATTTCACTGACACAAAACAATATTTTATAAATAATTGTAACCATTTGTATTGTTCTATATGTTATGATTAAAGTATTGTTTTCTATGGATTTGTAATGATTTATTTCATTTTCTCATTAAATAACTACGTGCAAGATTATACTAAATGCCAAATTAGGATTTAGGATACTTATACACTAACGTATAATTATTCATATTACAACAAAATTACCTATCCTTAATGCCACATTTAAAGGTTTAGGTTGACAAAAAGTAAACATAATATTGTATTTGAATTAATGATCATTAATTGTTCAGTCATATTTAAATAAAATTCACCATTTTGTTGATGTAGCAAATTTAGGAATGATATTTTAAACAAATCAGGATTTCTATAAATATTCATTTTGGCGTCTAGAATAGTTTAACACTAGATAGATGATATAATTCATCCTTAAGGGACCGCCATTCTCCATCTTACCCTATCATTATAGTTTGAAAGGGAAGAATAGATTTACCTTCGTGTTTCTCCCAGCCTGGCGGAACGTCGCGTCCGTCCGCGTTGACCTTCTCGGTGTCGGTGTCCTTCTTTTGCCTGAGCTTCACGGGGATAGCGTACAGGTCGTTGTTGGGCCCGCGTGCGACGTGCGGCACGCAGCTTAGGCCCTGGGCCTGCGCCTGCGCCTTTTCCGTCGCCTGCTGGTCCGCACGCTCCTTCTCCGGCGGCGGCGACTCGTCCCCGAGGCTCTGCTGGCCGGGAGGGGTCAGCAGAGCCTCTTTGTCCGAGAGGCTGCAACACAATATCATCATGCTGCTGTGCTCATCGCGCTCTAACTAAAAGACGTGGCGATCATCGAGACGAGGAGGAACGCTATTGCGTTGGATTTTTGGGTCTCGCGGAATGGGGAAAATGCCGGGACTGTGAAATGGAGAAGGACACATATTCAGGCCTATTCTCTAGGCACGTACGCCTGCTTTTTCGTGTATGATTCGCGAAAAAGCAGCCTTACGCGTATTTTCTTTTTCTCGTATTGGTATTGTGACACGTATGTGAAACGTAACGGTTCGGCGACCGTAGTGTCCGCGGCAGTGGTTTTGAGAAATCAGAAGTAGAATGAATTTTTTGATAGCACATCGCAGGATACAAGGTCCGAACAGCCGGACTGTATGGGGGATGCATCACCAGTTCCACGTTTGAAGTCTTCAGAAACGCCGTTGTTTTCTTAGCGAAATGGGCGCATATATTTTCGTGATGGAGGACTACTCTGCTGCGAGGACGCATTTTGCTAAATTTTCTAAAACATTGGTCAAGCAAATGTTAACGTACCAATCTGCAGTGACTTTTCTTTGGATTTCAAGTGAAATTTTCCCGACTTGTTAAAACAAGAAGAACCCATCATTTTACTAGTGCTTCGACCTTTCTTGACTCGTCAGCAAATCCTCCAAAGGAAAGACCCACTCCGCCAATTAAATCTTTCTTTCAGGTTCACAACAGTACACCCAGCTTTCGGCTCCTGTTACGATATCATATACTACTAATGATTACCGTGCGTCATATTTTTTTATCATTTTATCACACCACTCTACATTGTGTACCCATCTCGAACAAAGCTTCCGAACTTTCAGGTGTACTTGCAAGATATTTTGCACTTAGCACATGCCAATGTTGAATGTTGTACGAATTTGATGACATGGATTTTATTTATCCGATCAAATTAGTTGTCATACAGCATCGATGTTAGTTTATGTTCACGCTAGCCGACCGGCCTTCGCGTGAATCGTCTTGAATACGTCCACGTTTGCATTCATTATACCAGAAATATACAGAGCTGGGCTGCGAGATGGGCTTCATCAACAAATGCTAATTGATGCCTTTGGCAATTATATTGTTGACTTAAAACACAGCGAAAATCGTCAAAAATCATACATCTAAAAAAAATTCGACTTAAATCCACCGTTAAGTAAACACATGTTTTTTTTAAAATGGCGCTGCAAAGAAAAACCAAGTGCTAGACGTGTTCGTTCTACAGGCAAATAATTCCATTTTTGAAAATAGGAATTGAATTTTTAATATCCTTAATACAAGTGGCCAGTTCCAAAAACTTTCAGTATGGCAAACGTAGTCGCGAACTCGCGAGGGATATGCATAACGAGTACGATATCAGGTCCATTAATGTGTACAAATACATAAGTCGGTTGATAAATAGGTACAACTTTTATATCTCGGGTAGCTAGATGAAGTCGCCTCCGTTGTCTCATATTCAGCATGGATGGATGTCATGTGGCGTGACGACGAGACAGAATGTTAAAACAAAAGCATGCGCAAGCATTTTATATACACTTTATTCTTCGTTCAGTCTTCTTATACAGCAACGGGCCATATACACAGTCGCCACGGTCAATGATAGATGAAATTATGGCATCTACTAGAAAAGTTCTGATTTTGAAGCTGAGATACCTATTTCTATATTCTATAGATAGCCTACAAACGAACAAAGCTTCAACCAAATTTGCTCTTTTGTTGGCATGTTCTTCGAAATGCAATGTAGGATCAAAGAGTACACTGAGAAAATATTGTATTTGTCCATACATTACCATTTTGTTATTACGGTTTTATACCGAATAATAATGTTCCAATCGTAATTTTGTTGAATTACAAGAAATGTTGTTAAAAGTCCACTAATGGATTATATGTATCATGTTCCTTACGGGAATTACGAAAATAACGGTACATTGTATTTTCAACATGATTCACGTGTCCGACTATAATCATACGTACATAGGTATATATACGTATAACCCTACGTACTATAGACTGTCATGATAGAAGCAAGATCCTGAGGCAGTGACATAATGAAATAACATTACTTTTTGTTTGATCATCATTTATTAAATCGGAATTAAATCATCGGAATTAAACAGCATTTGTATTGCTACATAATCATAGTGACATGGTAACTACACCATTGCGCGTCATGTAAATTCATACTTGCCAACCTCAAACCGCTACCACCTCAAAAAAAAACGAAAGCACACAGTACAAAAAAAAATATAGTATCAACCTCCATCAAATAAGTAGAGCCAATTAAATTTCAAATAGCTGCCGCCGACACGCGGCCGCCATCACTCATAATGATCTAAAGATTTTCGATATGGTATGTGGACAAAAAGGGTACTTAGTGACGTATTCGTCAAGCAAAGTATGAGAAATCCTTAATAATTCATAAATAAAAAAAAGTCCAGAAATAATTTAGAAACCATAATTAATACATAGTCCATTCAATATAGATTTATTCATCTTGCAAAAGGCGGAGGATTAATTGTGTGTCACCTTCTACGAGCGAACCCGTCCGCCCCGGAGCGTTTCAACGAACTTTATCGCTAGGTACATCACCCCGAGGCGAAGCGCAGAGACTTGGGGACGTAGACACATCTACGTACCAGCCTCCACCACTGCGCGTTAGAGTCCAACGCCTTACGGCGAGGCACATGGAATTGCCACCCTGCGGGCAGCCTCACTCCCTAACTCCCAAATTTAGTCGGATTCCCCCGACCGTCTGGTTGCAGGTTCGAGGTCGCTTGTGCAGTCCTCTACCTCAAGCGAGCGGCATTCCTGACTGGAATATTGCGGATACGGTGTGGCCATTACTCGGCAACTATCACCAGAGGTGGGTGGCCCACAATATCGTTTCTAAGGATAGGCAGCTCGAGGTACCTACTTACCTCCGCTTTCTTAAGACGCATACACATCTAAACTCCTCCAGATATTAGACAGTGACAGCCGGTTTGCCCGCCCGGTGCGCCAGCTGTTCAGATCAGCCTGAGTTTATGTGCCCAGATTCACCGGGTTGGTTCCTCTTCGAGGAGGCTCCTGGATAGGAATTGCTCCACGAACTGGGCCGACCAAAGACATAACGGCCATCAAAGCCCAGACTCCACGGAACCATTATGAATAGGATCATCATTATTTAAAAGGCGGAGGAGAAAGGATTTTTATTTAATATTACCTATTATGTTGTTCAGGTCTGAAAACTGATGAAAAATCCAGATCACAAAACAGCAAAGCCCGCTGCTCCCCCAAAAAGGCGGCAGACTTTCTGTGTTCAGTCTTGAATGATAGGTGTTAAAAATGTTTTTTTTATATATATTTCTTCAGCAATTGATCCGTTGGCGGAGAAAAGTAAGGAAGGTAAAGGTACATTTTCTAAAGTGGCAAGTTAGAGCGGCGACGAAATTAAAAAAAAAATTACATGCGATTTTGGCAACAGGCTATGTAATGTGATAGAAAAAATCGACAACTGTATCTCCTTACAGACCAGTAAATTTGCATATGAAAAAGACCTCGACCTTGCAAAAGGTCATGAAGCTTTAATTTGTAAATATGTTATTAGGACCTATGCCAATATATTACTATTGGCATACGTCCTAATTATTATTATACCTTTTAAATCGCAAACTTGGTATCTTACGATACCATATCATACGATAGATTGGCTCAGTATTTCCTAACCTATGCAGTCCTATCAAAAGTAGATTAAAGCTACAAATTAAGTCTAAACTAAATGTTCAATATGTTCAGAAATCTCAAAGATACAGCTCTTCAATATTGGTAATGTTTTCCAGAAAGTGAAAACTTTCACAACAAACAAAAAATAATTTCTTTGGAGGATCGAGGAGCCTACTGGTGATCTGAGGGATGAAACTTTGTAATTTTTTAAAAAGCTGTATCTCGGAAGCTTCTACACATATGGTGCTCTATTTAGTCTCAAATTGTAGCAAATTTCTGTGGTGAATGGGTAAAGGGGGCGGTCATGAAAAAATGTTTCGGAGATATCGCAAAAACAAAGTTTGGAAATTCGGGACAAATGGGAGGTTCAATTAAGTAAATCATACTGCCAAACATAATTTTCTTTAACTAATAGAGATTGCATATATGCTAAATGGGGCACATATTTTTGCTAAATAAATGTTTAAAAAAATATTTGTAAAAAAGTATAGTACTTAGCGTCACATTTACATAATAACAGACTTCCAAATGATACTTAATACATTTACACCATTAAATTCTGTGAAGTTTGAAAATTCAACAAAATATAGAGAACTCCCCGAGGCCATAACTGGCAAAAATATGTCTTATAGTTACTAATGTTTCTCGGTGTACTAAATATGACATTCATTTTAAGTAAATAAGGACATAAAAATACACAAATAACTAAGCGATGCTTTTAGTACCAAAAAGTCGACTTTGCCTTGGTAATCCAACGTTATTTTTAAAAAATCTCCCTGTTTTAATTCGATTTATATCGGTCTACCTAAACTAATGTAATTCAAATTTGAGCCTTTTCACAATTTAATATTTCACTTTCTATAGCGAATATGACTAAACACCAACATTGGTTTTTCCCTGTATCAAATGTATCTAAATGGCAAATGCGTAAAATGTCGACTTAGCCCCCTTTACCCATTCACCACAGATTTATCTTCTTAAAAAATGCAGGGTACCTAATTTAGAATATAAAATAGCAAACACTGAAACAAGTGCAAATTTTACGCCATTTTTTGGGAATTGCACAGCCTGCACAGGTCTTTCGATACTGTAAACTCGGTCGCTTACTATTAACACAGGTCCACAAAAAAATCGATTTGCTGGAATTTTGCAAGTTGAGGCGTTGAATTGACTGGGCTTATTAGAATTTGCCATTCCACTCTATTAACTGCGTCTTTATTTATTAATATAAATCTCAGAAGTGACCTATCAGCCCTAGTAGCCTATGCGTCAGAACATCCTTAAATAGGACCTAACTAGATTAGGATGGACTACTAATATTCGAAATGTATTTTCGAAATGATTCTATAAACTATTTATTTCATAATGATACCCTTGGGCTATGCGTATGAATTGGCTTAAAGAGTATAAACTAGATACGATGGAGAATGAATATTCTAAATGTATTTTCGGGAAGATTTTAGATATTAATTTGATATGATTTTAGATAGGCACAATTTTAAATATTAATTTTAAAATTGTGCCTAATCTAAAAATAATTATGTGACCTGTCTAAAGATTTCGTAAATATATAAAACCTATTTTAATCTATTTTAAACCTATTTAAACATGTATAACCTATTTTTGTGATTTTTTTTATAGTTCTAACGAAGACATAAATTACATTTTCGGGCTATTGATTATTGTATTTTTAATTTTGACTACATTTTATTTTCTTTTCTAACACTTTTTTATGGTAATTTTGGCAATATAATTCAGATATATATTAATTTGGAATGCTTTAGACTAAATATGCAATTTTAATTCCATTCAAAATTTTAATTTCATTTTCTAAACGAAATTTCATATTTTCCTAATAAGTACCTAATTTGATTTTTTTTATTTTTTTTTACTATCTTGCTTTACTTCCAATAAATACTTCCGTGCTTACTCTCGTTCTTTACTACCAATAAATAAAATCAAGGTTGAATTGTCAGTTGACTATCATTTGATATGTATTATTATATTTTATTTATTTCGCTTCTATATGATAACATTAGGTTTTTCTTTAATAAAAATTTGTATAGTTACCGTTTGATATACACCCGTGCACATACACCCACGTGAAGTACTAGCGAAGCCACGCCTTCTTTACGATGTAAAAAGGCATTACATTTATATTTCTAATCAATCAAGCGAGTTTTTAAAGTTAGCAAAGATGTAGTATCTTTGCTAGTATGAATTCCTTCTAAAATATCAATTCTCCTGGTCTAATTTTTGTCGCGATCCATATAAGTAACAATGAGTTTTGCGTGCCGAAAGAAACCCCCTGATTCTTGTTATTATATACCTGAGATTATCACTCAAAATAAATTTAATGATATCAATAAAAAGAAATTGTCAAGGAAATACAAACATTTATAAATCTGGGTAAGCGCTTCTTACATTGTACCTACGTCGTCTTTTGAGGCTGCGCTGTTTATATTGTTATTATTCATGGCTGCTTGAATTGGGCGGTGCATTCGTAAGCAATGGTCGCAAGCCAAAGTTTAGGAATCGCATGTTTACATAGCTCAGTGGCGACGTTTAAGCCCAATGACCACGACAACATTCTGTAACTGGTTGTCGCGTGGAGTACAATAAAATGAGGTGAATTGTAATCACGTCGTTCTGTTGGAACTAAGAAAGACACACTGAAAAATATTTCATTTTAAGTTAACTATGTTCACTGAAATAGTAAAACCAACTAAATCTCCACTTCTTTAGCTAGAAGTAGACTGGAGTACGGAAAAGTGATATGGAATCCTGGTTATAAGAGACAGGTTGCGGAAATTTAACGCGTCCAAAGAACAATCCTAAGATGGGTGTATTGCAGTTCAGTGAAGAAACATAACTTAAGGATTATCACGCAACAAACCATGAATGGGCAGGGTTAAACGCGGACAAGCACGTATAACAATAAATTGAACGAAATGTCGCAACCGGATAATGAATCATCAGTGGCAACGCGTTAAGAAAATGCAACAGCATTGAGCAATCCACGACTACACCGGACGAGATTGAGCAGCGATATCGCCGATATCGAGCCGCCGATATCGAGGAAGCTAGGTCATAACCCCGCAGGCCGTACGTCATACCAGCCGACTATATAAGGCATAGAACATCGATCGACAGCATGCTCATTCACAATCAGTCAACCAGACAACGGTCGCGCTACAAACATCTCCCCGTGATCAAGTTATATGACGTCATAAATAAGATAAAACGAATTTACCGCGTGAGGTTTACAGCATCCGACGTTTCGGCGATGTTGCAACCGCCATTGCCCAGGGTAGACTGAAGTGCCGTCAATTGTCATCCGTTGTTCTGCAGGTAGGCGGCAAATTGCTGCTGTTACTGCGCAGATTGTAACGGTGGTGGGAAACCGGTTCAGCGCGCGCGAATTTAAAAATCTGTCGTGCACACAAAACTCACTGTATCTTGCGTTACGTTCTTGCGCCCAGCGATGGGCATTCAGAACATTTTAAGAAGAGAGTTCCACGTAGTAGAGAGTTTGAAACCGTCATCTTTATTGAAGTTCGGAGTTCTTCTTATTTCAATGAATAAAAACGTTCAGCGAGAAAAATCAGCGATCTGTGAACACATGTTGGATAGCGGAAACAACTACTGAGTACACTTTCAAAATCCCATCGTGCTGTCCAAAGAACAATTTTACTTTTCCCGCATGATCCGGGAAGCCATTCGAACTTCAATAGAGACACCGTTTCAAACTCTCTACTACGTGGAACCCTCTTCTTAAAATGTTCTAAATGCCAATCGCCGAGCGCAAGAACGTAACCCAAAATACAGTGAGTGTTGTGTGCACGACAGATTTTTGAAATTCGCTCGGGCTGAACTCGTCTTACGGCTAGATTGTATTTCAATAACATACCCCAATATGGTACCCATATATTTTAATTTAAAAAAATCTTATGATTTTTTATTATTAGACGTGCTATTATAATTTAGATTAATATTAGGTTGTTATAGGTGGCTGGAGGGCTGGATTGTCTGTTGCATAAACACTGGGTACAACTATATATGCGACAGCGGGTCTAGCCACTCTAGCCATTTCATGAGCATAGTACATATTTTATTTTTATTTCGTTTATTTTAATTTTTTTTTATTTCTATTATTTTTTAAATCATGTATGTGTGTCTGTGTACTAACCTTATTCTATAAGCCAAAATTGTAACGAATATTATATGGATTCCATGCAGTCCGAAATAAAATTTCATTCATTCATTCATTATTATGCAGTTTTATATATACAATATTATTATATTATATCAATATATATATGAAAATATATTAAAGTGTAGTAAGTAGTAGATTATTAAAAGTGTTATAGATGCACGTCAAGTATGTTAGAAAGTAATGTTTACATTGTTATGTTAATCGATTGTGAATCATTTGCCTTTTTCTAAAATCAAAATTAAAAAAAAAGATTGTAGCGAATCTCATCATACGTCTGCTGACTCTGGTCCATCAGTGATGTTCGTAATATTATTATGTTTGTTGAAGCAATATGCTAGTTTTAATTTTCCATTGAGAGCTCCATGGGTATCATCGCAAATCCATGTTAGTAACATTCAGAAATTATAATTAAAGGTTAACATCCAGAAATTATTAACACAAATTATAATTGCACCGTTGATACTTTGACGAAAAAAGTCAAAGGAATATAAATTTTAAAATATGTGACAACGCATAAAAACCAAACTACACATTTTTGGCATGATATATTATTTTTCAAACTGGTAATATTGTCAGTTAGTTGTATCTACTGTAGTTCGACCTTGAATTGTTGACTACTACCGCCTCCCCCCCTCCTCCCTCGATTTGTTCGGAACAAATCATTCAAACGAATCGTTCGACTCTTGAAATTGTTCGTACCAAAAGTCGTCGACTAGCAAGAGTCAGCCGTCGCTAGCGGCGACTGATAACACTCATACAAAATGGCGTCCATTTGACAATGTGATTGTTTAGTATGGTCAAGAATATATTCCAAATCTCTAAATATTAGTATTTTAGATAAATCATTAAATAAATATAGTTCATTTGATTTTTATTTAAAAATAAACCATTGAAATGTAAAATGATCAATTTATGCAAGTGTCTCTAATAATAATATGATAACCCATTGTAAACAAACCGATACAAGAAAGTGTATGTGTATGTACTAGTATCAATTTATTAATTCAAAATATACAATAAAAGCATGTTATAATAATCACTTAAACCTTATTATAGTATATTAAAATTCTTCTGTGAACACAGAATTTTCCCTAGAATGTACATACCGACGTACAAAACAGGATTAGGAGGTTGACATAATCACAAAGCTACTCAGTTACAGTGGTGTCGACTAAAATCGGTTTTACATGGTAGATAAAATACATAATAATCCAATACATATAAAATAAATCACTATCATAAAATGCATAGAAAGGAGGAGGGGCGTGCAATTACCTTGGGCGACAATCTAGCCAGTCTGCAGGTAGTAGCTAGTGCCGAGTCATAATTTATGAAAAATGTGAATAAAATTATTGGAGGTATTTTCATGCCCAGTAAACGTTTCATCATCGTTTAAACGTTTAATAAGTAAAATTCAATTTGGTACATGAAATCCTATACATTTATACGAAGGAATCAAAATGACTCAATTGGGCTTACAAAGAGCCCCGCATTTTAGGGCTAGTTGTTTGGTTTGATCCTAGGTAATAGTAAAAATCTATGGTAATAGTTAAAATCGGTAGTAATTCTTCAAAACAGCGTTGTTTCATCGAGCGTTACCTCCATTCTGTAGTAATTTAAGTTACTCCAGTAAGCTGAAATTTACCAGCTGATATCGAGGCTTAAAAGATGGCGACTCCGAATCAGGTTTTTCAGCTCGCGCGTAGGTGTCTTTGCTTTGCTTTCAGTCAAGTGACCTTGGCGGCAAAATGCTGGCGTTTTGATAATAATTATTGTAAATAGTTATTTGGAAATGGATTTGGGATACATTTTTTCTTCTGACGACAATAGTTCGGATGACGATTATGTAATTATGGAATTATGTACTTATTACGATTTAAATAT
>JAOPUG010000105.1:8044612-8054783 GCA_027564375.1 Micropterix facetella
AAATAAACATTGACAATTAAACGAAAATTGTGTGTTTTATTTAATAATTCCCGGTACTTTTTAGACAGAGTAGTATACCTAAAGAAAAAATCCTTTTCATAAATTAATGTCATCGGAGGATATTTTAACAATTTATTGCTAGAATATTCTATTGTCATAAGGACTGCGTAACTGTGTGTACAAAGTTTCAACTTAGCCAAAATAATACGAAAATAAGTTCGCCCTATAGTAGTAATTTTCGAAAGAATAGGCTGAGGGAAGATAAATGACTAGGTGAAGTCTAAAAGATAGGACGGTGACGTTTGAGTTTGTCCAGCCGTTCTTCAGTCAGATTTAAGTAACCTCCATCCGCATAGTCCAGTATTAGCAAAAAGAGCGCTTTCGGAAGGTTTCTTTTGGTATCCATATAAGGAAGTAATCGCTTAAGCTCCCGTAGAGAGTAAAATATAGCGAAAAAGACCATAATCATATTTTTGTCATGGCCTCCTAGTCTATTACAATCTATGAGTCCTCCAACGTCACGTCATGTAATTAATAATTACATACGGGTAGTGAGGGTAGGTATTCGGCAAGTTCTTACGTCGGCCGAGTACCTACATAAGTTCGCGGAATCAAAGGTGCAGTGCATTAAATGCACTTTTAATTATTCGTAGTCAATGTATTATAGTGGGGTAAGATTGCACCGCGTCTAAAAGATCGTAGTGTGTTTATTACTGTTCCGTTAGGTTGGCAGCGTTGACATAGTATTCGAAGTGTCATGGCGGATAGCTGTCAGGCGTATTTACAGTCGCCCTGAGCAAATATTGTCGCAACTATGAGGTATAGGATTAATTTTTAACAATTCTGATGTAATATTAGTTTGATTATTGGCATAAGTACTGTATTTTATAACTAAAATACGGTACCTACTTATGCTAATAATCAAAATAATATTACATCAGAATTGTTAACAATTAATCTGACCTCATACAAAAATTAATCTTACCTTACCTAAGTTCCAAATGGTTCCGTGTAACTTAGGCTGTAATGGCCGCTTGTGTGATCTGGTTTACTCAACTCGCGGGGCAGCTCCTATCCGGGAGCGTCCTCTAAGAGGGCTATTCCGCTGAAACCGCTATGCGGCAGATCCGGAGGAATACCTCTGGCGGAATAGGACGTCTGACGCACAGGTCCGGTTAACGGCCGTGTTGTCAATCGACTGAGATCCGGAGGGGCCTAGAAAAGTATATTCTTAGAAACGACCCGATGGCAATCCGATCTCGGGTGATTAAGCCGAGTAAAGGACGCCTCGGTCTGTGATATTTACCGCGTTATCACATAAGGTAGAGGCCGCGCAAGCGACTACGAACCTGTTACCAGACGGGAGGTCGGAGAAATCTGACCACATCTGGGAATGAGGGCGCGAGGGAGCCCGCTAGGTTTGAAAATTCCCAGTGTCTCTGAGTGAGGAGTTGGACTCTCATGGGCGACGTTGGGTACGTGGATCGTATTGTAACAAATTTCTTACGCTCATCTTTAGGCGATATACCGATAGAGTTCGTTGAAACTTCTCGGGGTGGCGGGTTCGCCCATAGTAACGACTACGCTACCCTGTATTTTATAACTACAAATAATTTGATAGGAATCGTGGCTTACATAGATGCTCTCTGGTGCGTTTTATCTTATACTAAACATTTCAAATTGTGTTCGGCAGATGGCAGTAACTGGCCGTTACTAAGAAACGGTGACGATGACCATATATGAACTTTTCCCTTATCAGTTTTTAAAACCGTTTTTGAAAACTTTTATCATATGGCATATATTCAAAATATGAACAAACGTTGAAGAAAATTTAAAATATAGAGAGCTTGAGGTCCATATATTTCAAGATTTTAACGCTGTTAACAAAGATTATAATATGTAGACTCAATCAAGTGCGTACTCTTGCCCCACTTTACTCTAAGTCTGTCAGCAGAATATGTATTTATAATGAATATTAAATAAACGGTTACAAGTATGGATTGGTGAGAATAGGAGCCCTTTGGTAAATTTGTATATAAAACCCGGGTAGAAAATCGACATCAGTCGTTAAACGGACTGCTCGGACGGTCAATGGTTGGCTTCTGCCATCATACCGGAACGCTTGAATCGTCATGAAATATGAAATTCACTATCATTGCCACATTCAACCACAAAATACCGTAAGGTACTCAGTACTACTGCCAAATTCAACATTAGAAGCGGTCACCCTAACTTTTTCCCTCACTACCTCAATGCAGAACTGAGGTCAATGCATCACATACACGTCAGCTTCTCGTGTTCTCTGCGACTGACGTAGCTCTCGTGTAACGATCGACCGCTACGCTATGATATGCTATGATATAGGTAATAAGCTATATTCTCCCCATAACTTGGCGTCTGGACGCCCGAGCGACGCCGACGCAAGGCGCCGAGGCGCCGCGGCGCCTACTTGTAATAGGTTAAGCCACTCATTGCAGGCGCCAGCAACTGATACCATCGCCCTAACAGGAAACTCTACATACAACTTTAAAGAACGAGCGCTTCGTACATTCTCGGTACGAGTTTGAACTCAAAAATCCATCAAAATAGTTGAAACTAACTGAACTAAAGTTCGAATACTTTAAGCGTGAGAGAATGCATGCATAATAAAGTTGGCTGCGGTCGACGCAAATGCCATACCGACATGTTTTATGCGTTTTTTGTTCGAGTGAACTTAACCCGGTGCAGTATTACCTAGCCGTGACATTTCAAACATGAGGTGAGCTGAGTCGATAAAGTTAGTCGTTAAGTTATCGACTATTTTAAAATAAAGTACCTGATCGAACAATTCCTTTTGAATTTAGAACGTTCGTTCCAAATTCAAATATTTCTGGAATATCCTAAAATAGTCAATGACTTAGAGCTATTTATTTAGGATCATAATGGTTCCGTGTCGCCTGGGCTATGATGGCCGTTATATGTCAATTTGGTCAGCTCAGCTCGCGGAGCAGCTCCTATCCGGGACCCTCTTCGAATAGGAACCAACCTGGTGAACCAGGTGTGCGGTGGATCCGGGGACGGAAACTCGGACTGATCTGGACAGCTGGCGCACGGGGCAGACAAACCGGCCGTGCTATCACTGACTAATACTCGGAGGAGTTTAGAAGTGTATGCTTCTTAAGAAAGCGGGGGTAAGTAGGTGCCTCAAGCTGCCTATCCTTAGAAACGATACGTGGGCCACCCGATCTCGGGTGATAGTCGCCGAGTAAAGGACCGCGAAATTCCAGTAAGGAATGCCGCTCGCTTGAGGTATAGGACCGCGCAGGCGACCTCGAACCTGCACCCACACGGGTGGTCCGAGGAATGCGATTTAATCGAGGAGTCAGGGGGTGAGGCTGCCCGCAGGGTGGTACTTCCCTGTGCCTCGCCGCAAGGTATTGGCCTCTGACGGGCATGTGGTGGAGCTTGGTACGTAGATTATCTACGTCCCTCAGGGTGATATAGCGGTAAATTCGCTGAAAAGCTCCGGGGTGGACGGGTTCGTCCGTAGCAGGTGACATACAATAAATTAATTTTGAATTTAGAACGTTCGTTCCGAATTCAAATATTCCGGGAATATATTAAAATAGTCAACGACTTAGAGGCTATTTACGTTTCAACATCTTTTGCCGGAAACCGCTTTCGTAAAGTATGGAAAATGACGTCGTAAAAATCGGAAGAGCCGCAATAGGCGATCCGACATTAACACGTATTCCCAATAACTATCGCAGAGTGTACTATTCCAGAGCGGGACGCAGCCCTGTCTTGGTCCCGCTCTAGTATACGGGGATATCAAGTGAACGAGCGAGATGGAGAGAGCGGAGTCTTGTGACATCTTGTAATCGAGGGTGCCATAACAATATCAATGAAATGGAAGTGTGTAGTTGAGCGCCCGCGGGATACATGAAGCAGCTACATCGTATCTATATTGCGTATATGTCTTAGGTAATGCAAACACGCATTTGACAATATAAGCCACGTACAATTTACAAACCACTAACTTCACAATGATTGTTTAATATTGATGGCCTTATGTGACATCATTTTTTCAACGATCGTGGCTATATTAATGCCCTGGGAGTGGTTGTGGTTGCAACTGGAATTAATTTCACCGTCTACTCTAGCGGACGGTCGCGGCCAAAGGATTAAATAGATAGGTTTTAAAATAACTAAATTAAGTACATTTTAATCACAGGTGTAATTATTGGGTACCCACTTAAAAGTAAAAAACAACATTTTATGCCAATTGGTTATTTCTACAATGGAAAGTATTACCTTTGCTTAAATAACACTATATTTAATCAATGGTATTACAAAACGCGTCTAGACGTTTCCACAGCCAATTTTTCAATTAAATCTTCACAGTATTTTTTTTAATATACTCTACTTCAATATTCAGTATAGCTAGATCATTCAACCTGTGCTTCGTCATTTTCGTGCGTAAGTAGTTTTTACTAGTTGCAAATACGAAAATGATCATTCTCCAGAATAATTGCTATATATAAGTACATTATACATATATAAAAGTATAGGGCAGCCAAGGCTGCTAGTCCACCTCTGTTGATACCTCAAACATTCCTAACATGGGACCAAAATGCTCTAAGGTTTTAGATATTCTAGCGAATTATTAAAATAAAATAAGCAAAAAACAAGGGATTTCAAGGGAAAAGGATTTCATATTCTTTGACTCCAACTTTTATATTCTAGCCAACATTCCATGGTTTTAAAAGTTTAACCCTTTTTACTGCAAATATAATAGTTTTTTCGACATAACTACTATCACTGATCATAAAGCCACTCTTCATTAGTTTACCTTTTTTCAGACTTTTAGAATGCGTATTTTCTGTGTAAACGAAGCTTTAAGTTAATATAACAAAAATCTCACCCCATTGGGCTCCAGAGACTGTCCACTTAATTAACTAGGTAGCGTGCACCGTCTGAACTGAAAAATTGTACTAATCTACTCACCGATAAAGCTGAGATCGTCGCGGTCGCGGTGCTGCTGTTGCTGCGCGTGTTGCGCTGCGGCGGCGGCAGCAGTCGCCGCTGCCGCTGCGGCTGCGATCGCGGCCATCGCTGAGCACTGCTGCGGCCCGGCGAGTCGCAGGCGCGTCGACACGGACGGCGGCGGCGCGCACAGAATCGCGCCGCAGAGCATCACCGGCCCCGCGGCCGACCTACCACCAGATCCTCAATCTTCGCCCCTTTCGACAACCGCTCACAATTAACAGCGATGAGGCACTACTATGGAACCATGACGCATGCTGCCGCAGCTTCTGCAAGAACGAAAGGAATTGCCTTGACAAGAGTTTCACGAGAAAAATGCAAAGCGGTAAATATACAAATGGTACTAGGAAAGTTTTGCAATTCAGCTTTGTTTATTTAATTTTTAAAAAGTAATTTTCTCTACATTCAATACACCTATGTATCCTTTCAACAGCGCTCCAAAACGTTATTCGTCAAACTAATTTATAATACTATTTGTAAATAAATAATTACTAGGTACGTTGTCATAATAATAAGAATGTAACATTGGCTAAATGTCTGTATACTTTACTATATATAAATACAATTATATGTTAATTGTAATTCGCTTAAAATTTTGTTATAAAAACTCTTTTAAAATTTGCGGTGTGTTCTACGCAATCTTAGAGACTTGTCTTGTTTTGATTAACTTAGCTTAGATAGTAAATTAAGTTCCAATGCAACTGATAGGATACTTAACTGGCCATTGTACTCATCTATTGTTATTTTACATATTTATAATTAACGGCTGTCTGTTTTATCCACAATAAACGAAATTGAAATTGAAATTAAACGGGCTTTGTTCTACAATAGATGTTTAGTTTTTAGCTTAGTGGTTAATTTTCCAATGCGAGTCAACTGGTTGGCGGCGGAAACAAAGCGATCAGTTTCCTATGTCGATGCAGTCGTTAATCATGTCATAGCTCGTTATTGGATAAGTTTTTTTGACACGTTTGTCGCCACCCCCTGTCGTTTGCTGCTTCGTCGTCGCCGCGATCCTTCTACTCCAGATATTGCTTTACCTTTTATTTATTTTATTCGCTGCCTGCGGAGGTTTGTGGCCATCTGTTTCGCGAGTTCCTTTAGATGTCAATGCGATCGACGAGCGTGTTGTGCCAAAAGAAAGGCCGAAGGGAGGTCGTTTGGTGTTCGCTGTAAATAGGGAAGGTCTAGCTTAGACGTTGACGCATGGGGACGTCTCGTATGAATTATGCGAGGAATAATAACGTTTTTGGACATTAATGCTTAGTTCGTTGGAACGCTTCGGGGTGGACATATTTGACCGTAGCAGGTGACATACAATATTTTGATGTTTAGTAGATATATTAAAGGCATTGAAAAGTATTTGATTTAGCCAAAACATTTAGAAACATAGCACACTATTCTCATAGATTTATTTAAATGTTCGAGATAGAATCATCAGGTTTATTCAACACTCCCCAAGACCTTCATTATCCACTTCGACATTTGATCAAAGTGTCTTCAAGAAAACTTTTAAGAAAGCTATTTTAAATGATTACTAATTGACGTATTCTCCCGTTATTACTTTAAGTAGGAAAAGATTAGTATATGAAGATTTTCCATCACGTTTTTGACAGGCATACACAAATTTATTTTTTTATGACCTGATTATGGACCTAGGGATGTTGTACCTTGGACTTTTGAATATTTTGCAAATAAATGGAAGATTTTGAAAGCACAATAACGTTTGTTTTGCAGAATATCATAAACACAAAAATCAATGCACAAATTAAAACATAGAAATATGAAAAATATGTCAGGCTTCCCAACAAATAAGATAAACTAATCGTTAAATGTATCCGTGAACATTTCTACAGTCATATAATTCATGACATTGTTAAATAAGATGCTTTGTCGTTAAGGAAGAATATGTCGTTTGTCTCGGGGATGTCGTCTGATATTGCAATCGCCTGGCGGTATCGGCCACTTCAGCGATCGTACGCATATGTCGCTATTCTATGTCCCAGTTTCATGGTAATGGGGCTAAGCTTATCTATCTACTCACAGCCTTAGAAATAAACGAACTAAACGAAAAATAATAAAAATAAACAACGAGTATAACAATTAATGTGAGCAATAGACGTGGTAATGTGTGGACCTTGGTCGCCATACATGGTGGTTTCCAATATGTGAAGTTGCTTTGTTCCTGGAACTCTCTTCAAATATTTTACACTAAAATGCTTAATGGTAATAACGAATACCTTTGATATATGAGATATAATCTCTCTTATCTGTACTATAAGCGAAAAAAATACACTGTGTGTCCCATAGACTAGTCCAAGGTATATTCAATTTCAACCAACCAGGATAGAACACGCCATCCCGTGTGAGAAAAATCAACGTAATAAATTTTACGATACGTTTTCACAGATACTATCCAAAAGTGAATATGCTCAGAATTATCTTATATCATAAATAATACCTATAGTGTAATAATATAATATAAAATATGGGTAAATATACAATATATTGAAACGAAATTTAGATTAAAAAAAGTGTTTTCTACTCCAAATACCTATGGCAGTAACTTTCAATCGACGTTTATAGTACCATCTAGTAGATTGTCTTCAAACTACCATCAATACGTTTTTGAAAAAGCCACTACATAGCTTATAATGCTTATGGGATCGGTGTTCATATAGGTCCAAGATGGGACACTTTTCCCTATTCATTTATTTATGTATTATATAATTATTATAATATAATTAATTGTTTATTTTTTTCATCTTACCAATGAAGTGACTCCCTAATACCACGCAGTTATCTGAGGATTCATCCTTTTTGCAGTGTTTGTAGTAAGATCGTTAAGCCTTTCGTTTTTTACATTAATTAATGAGGTTGTTTCTTTTTAACGATTGGTAGGTTCATGATTTTGTTATATTTATTTTTTGTGTAATTTCTATAACGTTTTATATTAATATTAACTGCAAATAAAGGTTATACTATTAATAATAAATATTATCATAATATTTTTATAGAATAACCAGAACTGTACCTATATAATTTCCACTTTCACATTGGCCACTTTGAACTTGGATAGGTTCGATTTGAATTGGAATTTGACATTCAAATATCGTTTCTTAGAAATTCAATGAATGATGATTGATTCAATTTCATCAAATTACCATTATCTTTATCTTTCTCGCTCTAATAATGCCACTGCATAAATATATGCGTCTTCACGGCGGACATGGGGACGGGAACTCGGGCATGAGCTGGCAGCTGGCGCACGGGGCGGGCAACTGGTTGTGTTGTTACTGACTGATTCTGATGGAGTTTACAAGTGTACGCTTCTTAAGGCAGTGGGGGTAAGTAGGTACCTCTAATGCGTATCCTTAAATATGATAGTGTGGGCCACCCGATTTCGAGTGAGAGTTGCCGAGCAAAGGCAGCCTGTATCTGTTACATTCCAGTTAGGAATACCGCTTTAGAGGTAGAGGTCCGCGCAAGCGACCTGGGACCTGTGACCAGACGGGGGATCGGAGGAATCTAATCCGCATCTGATAGTAGGGGCGCGAGGACACCCACTGGGCTTGAACATTCCCAGTACCTCGTGGTAAGGTGTTGAACTCTTACGGGCTTAGGTGGAGCTTGGTACAAAGTCTTCGTCCAAAGTCTCTGCATTTCACCTCGGGGTGATAGAACGATCGATATTGTTAAAATGCTCAGAGGTGGAAGGGCTCGCCCGTAGCAGTTGACACTCCTCAATGTGCGGTAGATCTGGGGACGGAAACTCGGGTGGAACTGGACGATGACGCACGGGGCAGGCAAACCGGCCGTGTTGTCAATCGACTGAGACCCGGATGGATTTGGGAACGTATGTTCCCTGAAGCGCGGGGGTAGGTGTCGACTTTTCGTCGCCTACCCTTAGAAACGACCCGATGGCCACCCGATCTTGGGTGAACATCGCTGAGTAAAGATCGCCACGGGTTCGCTACATTTCCGAGTGACGGAATGCTCGTAATCACGATAGTAGAGGGGTAGAGGTTGCGCAAGCGACTTCGACCCCGAGACCAAACGGGTGGTTGGGGAAATCCTTCTAAATTTGGGAGTGACGGCACGAAGGTACCCCACTGGATTTGAAAATTCCCAGTGCCTTAGCGGTAAGGAGTAGGACTCTCGCGGGCTGAGGCAACGCTGGATTTCGGACATGTAATGTCCAAATTCCTTGGGCACATCTCGTGGCGATATAGCGAGAAAATTAGTTTAAACATCTCGGGGTGATGGGTTCGCCCGAGCAATGGTCTTAAAAACCAAAGTTGTCCGCGTCCGCATCTCTATACTCGGAAGAAATAATCTGCTCGTCGATGATAGCGGATGTACCTCCGGAGCGGCTCTTACTGCGTATTGCAGCTGACCATCCTTCCTGTTTGTGTGTACGGTGCTTTATTATGATTGTGTCTATATATTGTGTCACAACAAAAATCGCTCTTGCTTTGTTTTATTTTTCCTATTTTTATCTAATCCAAACATTTATGAACCTAAACAAACAATTTAAGTAAATTTTTTTTTTAAATCTAGGCATGAAATCAGAATTCTAAATCAAGTTGAAGTATAGAAACATTTGGACAACTAAGTTACCTATCAAATACGGCTAAAACTATATTCGATATTACTTTATTGCGAGTCTGAAAATGTACATCGAAACGTTTACATTTCTCTAAGATACGCCATTAGCAAAGTTTGAAGCGCAACTCGAGCAACGCCTTTTATATCGACAAAAGTGGAAGGACAACTAGAGAGAATAAAGAGGAAAATGATTTTACGAGACTAATCGTATCGAGAGATATTACGAAGCGGACGGCCGACGGAGAAACTTGGCCAGTTATCGTACGCTATAAAAGAGGCTAAAAGAGTATCGTTCCCCTCGTGCAGATTCCAATCTTGGCTTGCAGCAATACGGAAAGTTCGGTTGCAATACCTTTTATCGTGGCGTTTGTTATATTCGTTTTGCTTGCCGTTATTGGTTTACCGCGATAAAATCTAATTGAATTTCCTTTTCGCTGTTGCAACTATCGACTCTTACAACTCACTTATAAGCTGGCCGATTGCGAAACCCCGGAACTCCAACGTATCAATAACAGCTTTGTGGTATTTGCCAAGATAA
>JAOPUG010000105.1:8146533-8156853 GCA_027564375.1 Micropterix facetella
TCTTCGTGGACGAGGAGGAAATTTTGGTCAACGTACACGGAATTCAGAAATAGTCCACACCCGTCGGTTAAATAGAATGGCAGAAGATCAATTGACGGACAATGCAAATTTAAGAGACCAGGTTGCAAATACACGCGTAAATGAAAGTCAAGAGCATCGCAATGAACGCCTTAGAGTAGAGCTAATGCATTGGGACAAAGACAGGCACGCCAACTATCGAAAAAACGTTTCCTTTACCAGCTAATAGCAGGCAAGCCATTATTCGGGCAGGACAACGTCTGCCGGGTCCGCTTGTTATATATATATATTTCAGTGGTACAGAAAAGGTATATTCAGAAAAGGTAGCAGAAATGGTGATGAAAGAAGTGTTCTTTTAAATGTCTAAGGCAGTGTTTCTCATATGATGGGTTGCAACTCAGCACCTGGCCATGAAAATATACCGGATGGCAACAGAGTCTCCTTGTTGTTTAAACCAATCATACTCGGTTGACCTAAGCAGCCAGTAAAAGAGTGTATGTCTTTCTGTGGTGATTAGTATTACCTATGATAGAACTAGGTCACGAAGGGGAAGCATAAAAATAACCAGGCCAGGGCAAGAATAGTTTGGGAAATGTTGCTCTAAGGCAATGGCTGCAGGCCTGTTTTCGTAGGAAAAGAATAGAATTAAAAAGGTTAAAGATAGTTTACTGCGCAAGATATGGCTGTAAAAAGAGAGATAATGAGCACATATGAGCGACTAGACTCCTTGGTTACCTGGTGGCAGGATCTATAGCATGGACCAGCACGGCCAATAGATCGATAGGTGGGGATAAGCTATAAGGCATCTAAAATTAGGGCCAAGCGTGGGTAGCTGCCTGATCGGCTATTCCCCCATTTCATCAATATAATAATAAACTCAAACTTACAACTCTCATGATATTCCAAACGGTATCATCCGGCGGTGTAAAGAGTATCTTTCCCATGAGCAGCGGCTTCATAAATGTCCATATGATCTTTCCACCGTTCATCTTGATGATATCTTTGTAAAGGTCTCGGCAGAAATTCGCTAAAAAAAAGTGAGAAAAGAAATTAAAACTTCTTCAGACAATTTTCTACCACACTTGGAGGACTACACTCAGCAACTCAAAGTTAGAATTATCGCTCCATCTTAACAGCTACCTCCAGACATTCCATCTTCCTGTGCTCGGGTGTTAATCCAGCTGTCATACCCTATATTTTCCATTGTAATTTTCCAACTCCATCATACTCTAGGGTTAGGAGGAATCAGTTCGGTCCCTGAGTTTAGGGTTTGAATAAGAGGTGCGGTGAAGTCGACAGACTGGACCCCTATCTTAGCACCGGTAAGCGATATCTTTCATTGCTTGTTGATTTACTCACCAATTTCGCCATTGGTTAATTGCGGAACTAGCTAAGAGTGAGCGGTAACGCCGTTTTGTGTAACTAAAACCTCCCAACCAACAGCAGCTACCTTTTTCCCGCCTACTGTTATGACCTGGGCTTTACTATCCCATTATAAAAAATTTAATAAAATTTGAAGAAATAGTATAGCCCAGGCTATTTACGTAAATTTTTATGTTCCTCAAGGTCATAGAAGTATGTCTGCAAAAGTTCCCACTCCTAGTACGTCCGCTACCCCCCCCCCTCCCTCAAATGTGTCGCTGACCCTAATTTTGTTTAATTTCCACAAAAAACTATTGTAGCTATGAAAAAACCACCAATAGCAAAAATCAACTTTGTTAAATTACCTACAAAATGGTTTTCAATTCATATTGATAGACTTAATAGTATTGGAAATATGTCCACCTATGTAGTTTAGAGATAAAAAAATATTTTGCAAAAAATTTGCCTTTGTACTCAAATTATATGAAAATTGTCACAGTTATGATAAAATGGTCTATAGGTGTATTGATTCACGTATAAAACAAAACCTATCATATAGGTATATTAGCTACCAAATATGTTACGCTTTAAACCCTGGGTAAAAGATCTGTTCAGGTTAAGAAAGCTATTTTAGATATTTAGTGGTAAAAAGTCATAGCAGTCATCTAAAGATATGGTGGGGTGAGCTGGATGATTTTAAGATGCAGTGGCAGGAAATCAACATCGAGTACGAACGTTATTTCATATAGACTTCAGATTTCGACTCGACTTCAGGAAAATAATCACGAAATTAATTATTAGTAATAATATTTATTCGGCGATATTTGTCTAATTTCCAACGGATTATTATTAAAAAATGGCCAAGCAGCATAAACTGCTAGTATGGTTTTAAAAATATTAATGTTTTTAGTACACACAATACTGTTTATCCAATGGTCCATAACTGTGCATAAAATATTTCTGTGGATTCATTGAGAAACTTGTCCGCGATACCTTCAAGCTATTCCGTTGGAGATACGAGTTCTTATTGAATGTATACATATTAGCACAAATGCGGCGTCCCGAAAGAATCTCAATCAAGTCTCCTCGTTTTCTGCGTTCCTCCAATGTTGTGATTACAGAGTTCATAGCCTCTCCTCGTAACTCGACTGTCTTAGAGTCCGTGGTAGCTTTTTGAAGTGCCTCTACATTCTTTTTAGCGCGTCGATGTCCTACACAAAATAGGTACTCCAAACCAGATAGCTAAATTCCAAAGTAGTCAAAATAGGACTTATAAATCCTAACCATCAAGTCTGCACTAAATTATGGAAGGCTTTTTTAATCAGGTATGTTAGGGAGTATGCCCATGGACGATGTACGAGTTTAGTATACCAAGCATAGTGGCTAGATTGCCTGATCTTACATTGTAAGGTTCTGGGCTCGATTCCCGGCTAGGTTACCTGGGACAAAATCAACAGAATTGGATTTCAATTCTGTCGACTGAATACAATAACAAGACACACTTACACACAAGTTACATGCACACATACACATAAACACTTCATAGTACGGTTGATTGTAAGAGATTGTCGTATTAAATTAAACCTGCCACTCAAAGAGTAGAAACAAACAAACGTTCAGAACTACTGCATTAAAGTATTGTCAGATTACTACAATAAGCACAATATCATTAGTGATTCTGCAGACGAGTACTGTTTATCTTTTATCCTGAAAAGCGGCAATTCGACACAGATATATGTAGGTCCATCATTTTATTATGTGATAATGAGCATGGTAAATATAATAAATATTGAAAATACAACTTACTTGGCAAAGCGTCCAACTGTTTCTGATCAACCTCAACCACATTATCGGGCTGCTCAGCAATGGTTTGATAAAAATGACTGACTTCAAATTTAATCGGACTCCCGCAAATTAAGTTTCCGACATCTTTCATCAGGGTGGGTTCTGTAAAGAAGATTATCTTGAAATAAATGTAATTTGTCTTATAAAATATTAGCCATAGGGCGAAATCCTTGCTGAATGCAACTGCGGGCTTAGTGGATGGGCATTTGGACCAAACTGTTGAGAGTTTCCTCCACAGCTATCAAAACAAAAAACCAGCATCAAAATTGGTAATTAGATTTGAAGATCTATACGGACCGACAATTGTAATGCGACGAAAACAGACAGCGATTTCCCTTTACACATGTAATAGGCAGGCTTTTGCCACATGTTATTGTGTATTAATATACCTAGGTTGTTTACCTGGGAGGAGGTTGACAAGCTGGACATAATGAGCATGGACTGAAATCCAAGATCCCTCAAAGCCTGAAGACAAAGGTGTTTGAACCGTGTCTCCTCTCAACTGCGAAACTTGGACTGTAACAGCCAAAATCATGAACCAAATGACAGTTGGCAAAAGAGTGATAGATGTTTGGGATATTGCGGAGAGACAGAGCGCAAAATGATATCATTGGACAGTCAGACCTAAGCGTAGCTAAGCTGAAATCCAAAGGGCAGGTCACAAGAGAACAAAGCTCATATATTTGAAACCACAAATGGGGAGATGAAGCATTGGTAAAATACTGGTCAGAAAGATGGACGACATCATGGTAGTAGCACAAATAGACTGGCACAAAATATGAAATCGAAGACTGTGGGGGTTGTACACAGACCATTTGTAATGGCATATTCGGGGCCTAATGGGGCCGTGCAGTTCAGGTCCTAATGGCCAACTACGTTATCATGGTCGGCCCGACTCACGGTTCACCTTTTATCAGGCAGCCTCCCTGAAGAGGGACTAGCCTGGTGAATCTGCTGTGCGACGGATCCGGGGAACACCTCGGGCGGCCCTGGTTGATTGATACACTGGTCGGTGCTCCCGTAACGAATAGCCAGGGGAGTCTCATTAGTGTATGCTTTTCTATAGAGCGGGGGTAGACATGTACCTCAAAAGGTCTATTCTTAGTTACAATCCGTTGGCCACCCAATCTCGGGTGGCAAGCCGAGTGAACGACGCCTCGGATCCGTGACAAATTGGGTACGAATTGATACTATTTTGAGGTAGAAGCCGCGCAAGCGACCTCGAACCTGCTATCAGATGGGAGATCGGAGAAATCTGACCACATCTGAGAGTGAGGGCGCGAGGAGCCCCACTGGGTTTGAAAATTCCCAATGCCTCGCAGTGAGGATTTAGACTCTCACGGGCTGATGATGACATTCGGTACATGGATCGATCTCGTCTCAAGTCCCTGCATTCATCTAGGGTGATATGGCGATAAAGTTCGTTGAAACATTCTGAAGTGGTGGGTTCTGTAGCTTTGACACCGACAACTATTCATAATGGCACAAAATATCTGAAAATAGATCAAAATGGAATGTTGCTGGAGAGGCCTATATCCAGCAGTGTAGTGTTAAAGGCTGAGAAAAATAAAGAAGTAAAAGAAATTGTGATTTTAAAAGTAGGGGTACAATGACTCTTAAGAATCATACAAACAATTCATCACTACAACTTGTGAATAGAAACTAAACTAAAAGCGCTATAACGAGCCATTATTTTAGCATTGGTTCATGTGAAGAGAATGTCTCCTAATCTAATAATTCAGCTCTTGAAGCTCGGGTTACATTCTTTAATTTGGTGGAAATTCAACTTACGTTTTAATAAACCGTTGACATCTTTAGCCTCTCGGAAGAGAGCGAGCAGAGGTTCGTTTTTCACGAGAGCGGAAACGTCGTTTATGGTAGACTTGAGAAGCGGCGCCACCTTCGCCACTTTTCCAAAGTTATCAATCGCCTTCTGACCCCGCTCTTTTGTCAGGTTTGCGGCTCCATAAACTGCATCTACCATATGTACCATTGCCTGAAAAATATAATATTTGTGGTCAGTTATAGCAGTTACAGAACTTTAGCACCGCTGGATTGATGCTAATTTAGTTTTCACTGTTGTTTAGGCCATATTTTGAGGAAGGTTAAACTATAAAGAATATAAATATCTGTAAAAAAAAGGGGGACTGAGCAGTAACGAGTTACGTTAAATAATGTGTGCCATTTTTAAACTTTTAGAGCTTCAAACGGATGACCCATATATGTTATTACATTTCTATCTGGAAATCAAAATCAATGAGTCGACTAGTGCATATTTCAAAGTAGTATAAGAAAAATCACTTTTGAAATCAAAACTATTTTTATAGCGACCTATTAATCCTACAAAAATGCTTCTTTTTGTTAGCTCAGTTTTCTAATGTACGTATTGTAGATAGAATATGTCCTTTAAAGTATAATGTTATCGCCATTAGTTGAGGAGTTATTCAGGTTGAAAGCCTTTCCAGCGATGCAGCAAGGACTGGTGCCTATGCGCCTATATGAAGCAGCGAGAAACGACTTATTGTAAATGTTTCTCCCATAGACAACTTTACATAGCGTTTTAAGCCATTTTTGATAAGTCAGAGTTTACGAATTACGAGATGGGCCAAAGTTGCCGATGTATATCGCTACTTTTCCTGTTATTATAATTGACCCAGGGATAAACTAAGAGGTATACACAGTGCATTCAAAATATTTCAGAACCGCCGTCATATTTACATTATTTATGAACCATCCTTAAAATGCTTCCCCTCAAAGGCAGTTTTGAGTTTAGGAAAGAGCATGAAGTCCACTGGGAATAAATAGGGCAAATTAGAGGTATTTTGAAGACTAACGACCAACAACAAGAGCAATGTGCGGGCATTTTAGGATTCTACATAGGCCAGGAGGCAAGAATTCCCGATTTTTACGGCTTTTAAAACTAAAGTTAATGGCAACACATCGCTCCATTTTGTAAACGATGACAACGCATATAGTCACAGTGATACAGATCATGTGTGCATGAGGCACTATACTGCCAACCGCTACAAAAGAAATACGGGAAATAGAGGATGTCCAAGCGATGTTGGCCTTTGTTTCTTCTATAAAAACATAGTCCCGAAACTTATTGAACCAGTATGTATGATGCACAAGCCTGGAAGTGAAGGTGACTGCTCTCAAATAGGCTATTCCAGAGACCCCTGAAGAAGACTGAACTAACAGCTTTTTACTATGGTTTTAGTTAATGCAAAAGTGTATCAATTGTCTTGGATGATACTTTGAAAAACCATAAAAACATTACAACCATAAAAACATACAAGTCTTTGATGTATCTGATTCCGGAAACGTTCAGCACCAATAATTAATTTTACTTACATTTTGCAAAATACCAGTGAAGTTGAGATTGGCGGAGAAGACACCGGCTACCACATTCACTTGTTCATCTGAAAGGCTGCATAGTTTACCGCTGATTGAAGCAAATCTATCAGAATCGAATTCTTCATTTTTGATTATGGTGGAAAGTCTGCTTGTTTCACAGACAAAGCTATCAAGGTGGAGTCTATCATCTGTGTTTGATAGAAGCTGAAAAAAAATGCAAAAATTTGTGATAAATTCAAAGTAACATTTTCTGGCTACAAGAGTGACTGTGTGGAAAAAACCAAACAGGGTTGTACAAGCTAGAAACTTTATAACATCTTAAAAATAGATTACAATATCACGAAGTGTGACTCGTGGCGCTCTTTACTCAGAACGTCACCTGAGATTGGGTGGCCATTGGGTCATTTCGAAGGATAGGTGACTATAGGTTGATACCTACCTCCATGTCTTAGGGAATATACGTTCCCAGACCCCTCCGGGTCTCAGTCAATTGACAATATGGCCGGTCTTCCCTCCCCGTGCATCAGCTGTCTAGTTCCGCCCGAGGTTCCATCGCCAGATCTACAGCATAGCGGGTTCACCAGGTTGGTACCGCTTCGAGGAGGCTCCTGGATAGGAGCCGCCTCGCAAGTTGAGCTGACCAGATAACAGCGCCCATTATAGCCAAAACTACATGGAACCATTTGGAGCCAGGAGTGAGGGGCAACTATTCAGCTGTGGAATGCTACTGACTGAGGTATAAGAAAACATGAACATTTACCGGAACTAAGTCGACAGAACTCTTCTTTAGGCCGTTAATTTCTTCATTAGTTAAACCTATGACCTTTTGCGACACATTCGATATTTCTGTCCAGTTTGTAAATAGAGGCTCCATTTCATCTGTAGGAAAAATAAATTAAATAAGCAGTGTAACTAGTTATTAAACCGCTGCTCCTATTATTATTGCAAATCCAAAATATTATTATCCGATTTGCGAACATTTTCCCGAAAACTTATTACGCCGAATAAAAAAAAACTACAATTGTTGTGTTATAATACGTAGATTTTTTAGATAATTTTCAAGTAAAATAACCTAGATTTTTTATGAAATTAAAACAAAATAATAACAACATGCAGCGAGCTCAATTAAACTCACACTCTATTAATTGGTCATTTTATAATTATTCCTACTAGCGCTTTTGGTACTTTGTAATGGAAATGTATGTGAGGTGTGGCAATTAAGTACCGGGAATTTGTCAATAAAACACAAGCAAATTAAGTTACAAGCCAAATTTTATAATCGATCTTCACAATAGTCTACCTCTAACTCTACACAATGATTCCAACGTTGCTCCCACAATTGGAAGGACCTATGGGAATCCTCCGAAGTTAGCCCGTTCAGCACCGGGGTTACAGCTTCCTTGACCTACTGTACGCCGCCATGATGAGTTCCCTTTAGGTGCAACTTCATCTTGGGGAATAAGAAGTTGCAGGAAGCGATATCGGGGCTATAGGGTGAGTGCAGCAACTTTGAAATGCCTTTTAACGCTAAAAACCCTTACACAATGAACGAGGAATGGGCCGATGCAATATTATGGTGCAAGATCCAGCTGTTTTCAGCGAGTTCAGGCTGCACACGGAAAATGCCTGCCCGCAGCCACTCCAGAACTGTCCACTCACTATCTGGCTGGCAGGAACATATTCACGATGAATAATGCCATGGATATCGAAAAAAACAATCAACATTGCCTTCAGTCCGCGACTTGGAATTCTCGCTTTGTTCTCCACCCTTTTCCAATCACTGCTGCCTTTGTTTACGGGGTCATACTCAAATATCCAGCTCTCATCTCCAGTGACTACCCAACTCTTCCAATCTCTGCTGTCCTCTGGTTGCGGGATAACAAATCTTCGCAGATCGATTTTCACATGTGTTTCTTTCTGTTCATGAATGAGAAGTTTTGGGAACATCTTTGCACAAATTTTTTGCATGTTTAAATTCTCATGTAACATCATGTGAACTGTTTCTTTGTTGATGTTTAACTCATCAGACAACGCTCGAATGGTTAGGCGCCGGTCAGATGTGATCAGCACACGCAGACGGTCGACATTCGAGTCGGTACGAGAGGTGACGGGAGCTTCATCATCTACCGATTCACGCCCCTCCTTGAACCGCTTCGTCCAATCAAGCACGCGCGTTTTCGACATGCACTTGTCTCCATACACCACCTGCAATTTCCGGATGATTTCCGAGGGTTTGTCGTCAGATTTCACTAAAAATTGGATCACAACACGTCGCTTGTAATGTAAGTCATTTTCACAACTCCACTGAAAAAGTTACTTTTGAAAAGATCCCTCTTTCCAGACATATGTTTACGAACGACACAGTGTTGCTAGTTCCCGAGTTATAACTAAATTCCCGGAACTTAATTGCCACACCTCGTATATCATTAAAGTATTTGAGATTTGTTAAATATTTTTTGAGTTTGTGAAAATTTTAAGCAGAAAAATTACTTTTCTACAGTATGTTGTTGGTTTAGAATAAGTATGTGCCACTTAGACTCATAATAAAGATAAGTTCATATTATAAGACTTATCCATCCATGTGCACATTTTTTTTGTTGCGCTACACCAATGGCGACTTAATTCCCAAAAGGTGTAAAGTGAACTATGCATCACCTGAAGCTCGATGTGGGAGGAATGAAGGAGAATATACATAAATTAGTATAATGTAACTGAAGGAGTAGAAAAAAACATGGCGGTTTGACGGACGGCCAGTGTTACCAAATAGCTAGCACATTTTACAGCCATAATACTGTTAAAAACAGAAAAATGGCGATTTCATTAGGATCATTAGTAATAGGATACAATAATGAAGGTGTAGATATTTTACCAAATGACAATATTTTTTTCTGGCAGCACTATGACAGTCTCGTCAATTGGAATGGTTTCTACCACTTCTACCCGATGCACACTTGCGCGGTGTGTAGCTCACTTCACACGTTTCAGGAACGATAGCCACTGCGCCTTCTAGCAGGAGAAAATGGCTGTGAACATACTCAATGAATGACACTACTCTTGAAATGTGCAAGCTAAACTTTTATTTCCCCCCCTCCTGCATGCAGCAGATATTAAATGTACTCAGAGACAAATGGCCTACTTTCTAGAGCCAATACTACTAAGATAAACAGAAAATCATTAATTTGTCTAAATAATTAAGTTCCGTTGACGTACTGCATATGCTTGGAGTTAATATGATATTTTCCCGCTAAATATGATAATAAAACCACCGCGCTTCAGTTCAAAATAATACAATTATTCATTTAGAAGTCTTATTACCCTTCAAAGTCCTAGTTCTAACCGATGTCATTTTTTAATGTACACCGAAATACTTACATTTCATGTCGATATTGGCAATCATGTCATTTCTGAATTGCGAAAGTGATTTCATTCCTTTCTGAAGAGCAGTCATGTCCCAGTCCAAAGGTGATCCCCCCAGCAACGGATGCAGATTTGATGCAACTCCATAAAGGCTGCAAATAAAAACATTGTGGTGTAATGACACCAGAGAATGAGCATTCTGATAACATAATAGAATGCTATTATGTTCTAATCTATGCAATTGCTGTTTTCACAGCCAATTTGAACTTAAATACGGTTTGAGATGGAATGTTATTGCTTTTCAAAACCAGTTATTCATTTGTCTTTGTGTTGCTTGTTATGCATCGGGGATTTTCTTTTGATTTATTTTATTTTTTTATT
>JAOPUG010000105.1:8261321-8274305 GCA_027564375.1 Micropterix facetella
CATTGTTTCACGTTGGGTTTATAAAATAACAATTTTATTTAAAATATCAGGTTAAAGGTTCCCGCCCCTGTAGCTTACCCCTCTCGACCACCCCCCCCCCCCAGTGAATGCTATCAATATTAATATTGGCCTTTCGCCGTTCCCTTTGTAGATTGACACAGATCAATCAGCTTAGGGTGCTTTATCGTCTGAATGGCAGCAACTCGTAGTTCGTCAGTGCCAACCCTTAATTCACCATTATTTACATAGCATTCATTGGCATTGAGCGTGTGTTACACTTCCATTCCCTGGTATGAAAAGACACGCGGGCTCGGCGGCCTGTGTCTTGTGTATTTGATTCGGAACGAGGAGTGCGAAGTTCTCGCGCAGGAGGTACTAGAGTAGAGGTCCGTCGATTCGGGCGCCAGTTAGCTCGCTCTCTCCCTGAAAGGATATTCCATTTGTAAAATTGCCTCATTCAATATGGACCCAGCCTTTGACTCGCGACTCTGAAACTTTATCTGTGTGTACGCCCGGGTAATAAGCTTAACTACGTTGCCGCCCGCGCACAGTGGTTCTTCACAGTAAACATTCTGAATGAAAAAGTCTGGTATTCGTACTTTATCCGTTATTCTTCTTCGCCTGACGCCAAATGAAATATACAGGTATCTTCAAGAGTGCGCGAGGTCGGCCTTTCACAAAGAGCAAAATTCGTTCTGCGTGCGCACATATTTCGCGAAGAGTCGATCGCTTATTCGCGTTCAATTCAATTTAATTTATTTAAACGTTTTGGTAAAGTTTGGAGATTTTGATTAATTAATGAAAGATCCACTATCGCGTGCTATGGCGGTTTCGCGCGCGCGGCCGGCACTGAGGGGTTCTGCCACTGCTTAGTTGAATTTTTACTTCATTTTTAATTTTAAATTTTCAGTTGACGTTTTTATAATTTGATAATAATGTCAATTTACAGAAGTTTTCCTTTTGAAAATTGAATTTGAATAATTAATTTCCTTTTTATTAATTTTTATAATTTTATTATTTGATTTCATTTTTTTCACTTATAAAATTAAGTTGATATTTTTATACATTGATTTAAATTATTATTTTATTTCTCATTTGATAGTTTTATTATTGTATTTGTTTATAAATTCCATTTCAATGATTGTTAAAAATCATTTCAATTTACGCTTTTTTTACTTACACTCAATTTTTTACTACTTCGCTATTAGCGAACAATTATTTCAATTTACACTTTTTTTACCTACACTTAATTCTCTACTAATTTGCTATTTGCGAATACGTATCGTCCTTATGCATACAAAGATACTTTCTTCACCTCAAAAATAATGTTGTCTACCTTAGGACAGGCTCCAAGCCTAGTTAGTTGACACGGTCATTTTACGCCCTAATTATTATTATTCATTTTTCCGCTATTGATTCGAATAATTTAATTCTTAATGTAATTTGTATGTATATAAACATATATTTTTTGTGCATTACAAATAAATAAATAAAATCGGCACGGCGATAGGTACATATTTTATTTTAAATTTCATATTTAGTATCGTATAATTAAGCTATGATTACACTCGGAAAAAATAATGACATTAAATCCAAATAAAGCGACTAATTAGTTCATCCCAAACCCATGCAACCCTTGGCCCGTCACACATCCAACTAGGCTTAAGCCTGTATCTACATGTGCAATTTACGACGTAGTTTTGATTTCGAGCTGACGTATAAACATAAGTTTACTATGTAGAGATGGCGCTTTATGACGTCCTTGTAGCGCAGAAACTAACCTCCAGGAATACGCTTTCCATCATTCAACTGCACGTAGAAAACGGCTTTAGGCAATCTGCCGTCATCCATGGGCACAACGTGACCGCACCATGATGAAGCACATACAATGCGTCGTTGTTGTAGTTATCGTAATATATACGCTGATCACTGACACTGAATGAATCTATAACGCTCTGGCGTAACGCTGTAGAGGCTGGGCGGCGGCGGGGCGAGAAGTGAGGGGAGCGGAAGGAGTGAGAGGAGGAGGGTTAAGGGGTAACGGGGAGGGGGGCAACCCCTGTAACGTTCGAAATCCGATATATTTGACGGGTGCCTCAGGCGCGCTACGAGCAACTAGTTGGCTAATAAGTGTTATAATGTATTTCCATTTTACTTCTCTTTTGTTATCTTATCTGATTAATCTGATTTTTTAACGGCAATAATATTAGCTATTTCTAGGTTCGATTTTCAAATTCTTTCTTTTCTACCTATCATTTTAAGTTTTACTTATTAAACTCGTAAACCATTATAGATATTAATAAATGACTTACAACAAAGTTAGGGGCATTTTTCTCATGATTCTATGACACTTTTGTTCGCGCACTGGCGATGTCAAAAAATGACATAAGCTACAGTTTGTAGGCAAGTAGTCAGAATTTTAAGTAACAATTATTTATTTTTCTATGACCAGTATTAACGGATTTATGATTTTTTTTTAATCTTGAAAAGGCTTCTATTTTGAAACAAACTATCGGATATATCTAATCAGCTTTTCAAATCTCGGCATTAGTATAAACTATTTTTGTATGAGTGCTAATTTGTAGTATAGTTTGTCTGAGATACAGTAGATCCACACACACAGGTACACCCCCCCCCCCCTCCCACACATCACACCGCACCACACACCACACACGCACGCACACCCACACACACACACACAGTAATTGTCCAGAAATAACTTTTTTGAATCCGCAGGATCTCAATAAGTGGAGACCCGGTGTAAACCTTAATTCTAAATTTTGCACGAAAACGACACTTTATTACATAGGTACTTTGTGTAACACATGTATTTTTTGGGAAAGTAATAATAAAACAGGAACGGAAATAAAACTACAATAAAAATGTAATACAAATATCATCGAAAATATTGCAAACGACATTTGATTTGACATAAAACGGGGAAGTAATATTTTATTATAACATTTTATACAAGTAATTTGCCATCAAAACTAATTACCTGTGCGTATAAAGACGACTCGAAAGAATGACGATTGGTATGAGGATTATCTTGATAATTAGACTACGATTAGCTAGAGTGAATTAAATACATCCTTAACAATTTCCTTAAAACATGCTTTTTTTGCCATAACTATAAAATAATAAGTAAGTGTACCGCAGGCATTTTTCGCATTAATTTCCGCGTAGAAAAAGAGAAATAAAAATATTATTTAGTGCTTGTCAGTATAACGTTTGAAATATCAACCCGACCTTGAGCAGATTATTTATTATCACGATAGATATTAATTTAGAAATCTTACTCAGTTACATGAAAATTACAATTTTTAATATCGCAAAATATCGCAATATACCAGAGATATCGCAAAATATTACATTTATTTTTGGTTTCAACAATTCGTTCCATCGATCCACTAACCTGTTGGTCAAAAAGAGCTTCCTTGGATTGCTTGCAAAATTTGTCCAATATTATAAGAACATCCCATACAAATTCACCGAAAGACGACGGCTAGGCGCATTTTGTATGAGAAAATTAATATAAACGCGCTGAAGAAAATATTATTTAACTAATAACAATTTATTTAGCCATCTATAATAACATTATTAGAATGAATGGTTTTTGTTTATAAAGGACATTAATTATAAAAATCCTTTATTTGACCAATTATAATAATAATATTCAATTGTGAGAGCCATCTATCGCATTTTTATTATATAGGGTCATGACATCACATAAATAATAAGGAGATATTAGAATGCCATATATTCGTCTATTTGAACATTAAAGCGCGTAATTATTTATGTGTTGAAACCTGTATACCAAATTAAAAAAATACATCTTCATGTAAATAATATTAAAATAATAAGAGATGTCTTTTAAAATTTCGTTTGTTATTATATTATTATTTTATTTTGAGATAGGATACTTTATAGGCGTGTTTCGAGTGCCATCTATTGGACTACAGAACATAAGAGAAGATTAACGAATATCTGCAACTAGGAGTACCATTTACATGTTGCGTTTCGTAGTAAAATCCTAGCTGCCAAAACGTAGTGCGGCATAGAGCAATCTATTTCTTTATAAATAGATTTTCAATATAGTATGGCTTAAAGGATTTTATTAGACAATCTAATTTTCGTACTAGGTGATCTTTTCCATACCTACAACAAAATAATTATACGCCGATGCCAATGGTGATTATCTTCCTTTATCTTCATATTTAATATGTTCTTAATTTTCAGTCAATGAGTAAACTCTCTATTTCTTATACGGGTTGTTCGGAAAATACTTATAAAACTACAAGCAAAAAAATAGAATCAATAAACTGACTAAAAATCCGAAGATTTTTGAACATTTTGTTGTTTGGATTGAATTGTTTTAAAAGCGATTATTTACTATGGAAAACTGTTTTTTTTTATTTAGGCCTTAGTTACCGAGAAAAAGTATTTTTACTTCAACGGTAGGATACTATTTTTTTTCAGTAACGCAGGTTTAAAAAAATAATTTAAATTATTTTCAAATCAGTTTTTATGTAGAATAATCTACTATACTTCGACGCGTTAGTTAATTTTTCATAAACCAAAACTTGGAGATTCTAGTTTTGCCATGTGTTGACATGTTTTTCCAGTGTTGCCATGATAGTCACAAATATCCAATGATATTTTTTTCCATGCAACATATATCTACCTTCTAAGCAGATGATGAAATTTTTTTCATTAAAACGGCTAGGACAGAACTTTGGTGATAAATAAATAAATCCACAACTTCCTCCAGCATTTCTTTTTCCTGTCTCTATTGAAATATCCTGCGAGGAATGTTATAAATAAATAATGTTAAGTAAAAACAATGTTAGCTTCAAACTATGTTAGTTACAAACTATTTTTTTATATATGCTAGCAACGACGCATAATGGGGTTGCGAATTATTGCATTTTTATCACTTATGTAATCTGAGAAAGGTTTCAGGAATATGGCCAAAATTGGGCATTTTATAAAATTATTTCTACCCGTTCAATTATCGACATAAAACTCACAGGAAATCATTACAGAAAAAGTATTTTTGAGTATTTTTACCAAATTTTTGCATGCTACAAGCTAATATCACTGTAGTGACCCTTAGTTTTTTTATTATTCAAAAGTAAAGAAACTTTTCAAGGCGCATAGCATAATAATATAATAAAAAGCGACATTAGCAGTTGAGGAGCCAACATAAGAAGTGATTTCTGCTTAATTCTGACGTGTTCAGAATAATTTACATGTATGTTTATTTTTATTATATTATCATCTTAATGTTTCTTGGTAAAGTGTTAGCCGTATAGATGAGCTAATTTTCATATGTTTATGTGAAGGTCAATTATAGTTCCTAATACACTTGTGGTTTTGATTTTTATAGAGACGCTCGTTGTTTTGAATTTTTATAGAGGCAGTAGAACCGAAGGTACTTGTGACTGCAAAGGTTTTGTCTACTTATTGTGTAGCTCCTTTGATACATTGTTTGAAATTATTTGTAAGAAACACCAACCACGTGTGAGGTTTTTTTTTCTCATTGGATATTATTCAGTGATATTTTATAAGGGCCGATCGAGTGTAAATATTAGGTCCTTACCTATGAAATATCTAGCGTTTGTTTTATAATTCCAAATTCAAATTTATATCAAATTAAAGCTAGTGAAGCTCTATTTCGAAATTAGTTATACATTTGTTTTCAAGTCATTTGATTTGCTCTGACATCGTTCTGTTAACGACTATGAACAAGTTAAAATATCGCGCTATTTTAAAGATGAGTTCCGCCGTTCGCTGCATATACAGCTCGTAGAACCAATGTTGTGTTAGGCCTAGCCACAACTAACGAATGTAAGGGCGTTTTTGGTTCTAATGTTTCCATTCTGGAAATTTTGATTTAAAGAACGAGCCCCGTGGACGGCCGGAAACGCAAGTCGATAATGATGAATTGAAAACGATAGTGGAGGCGGATCCATCACAAACCACGTCAGTGTTAGCAGCAGCCCTTGGTGTAAGTGACAAAACAATCTTAATTCATTTGTTTCAAATCGTAAAAGTGAAAAAAATCGGAAAATAGGTACCGCATGAATTGAGTGAATGCCATCAGCAAATGCGCTCGACCAACAGACGTCTTCTACGAAATATAAAATTATACGCTTGTAAGATGGCAATAATATTCTGTAATTATGTTATAAAAGTACTTAGCAAGATAATTATATGGAAATATGGTTATGATATGGCTATTAGGTAGATAGTTTATTGGTACCTCTATATGTACGTCACCGAATATATATTTTAAATCTGCGTCATTATAATAACAGGAAAAGTAGCGATAGACATCGGCAACTTTGGCCCGTCTCGTGATCGGTAATCCCTAACATCCAAAAAGGCTTAAACCCACTCCAATAAGTTTATCTCGCCATATATATATCATATAACTTATATGGTATACATATAAATATGGTATACATATATTTTGTATACATATAACTTATATGGTATACATAAATACCCATATATGCTAGGCTTGATCTACCTATTGCTCTGATCCTCCTCCACGCCAAGTAAAGCAGGATACACCTGTAGCAGATCCTGCGCGGCTCGGATCGATATTGCTGCCACTTGGTGGTGCTTGGGTCACACAGGGAGGCTGCATACTAAATTTGGTTGGGATCGGACCAAGGGAAATCCGACAATAAATAAGGTGAGCCGTTACCGTACAGCGTATGTAGATTTTTAAAAAACCCTGATAAAAATGTCCAAGTTTTGTTAAAAAATATCACTTTATTTCACAGTTTTACATTTTAATACACTGTAAAATTGATGTTACATAAGTTAACAGGAAAAGTAGCGATTTACATAGGCATTTTTGGCCCGTCGCGTGATTGGTAACCCCTGACATTTCCAAAATGGTTTAAAACTTATTCCAACAAGTTTCTCTCTTCACTACGATTCCAAAAATACTCATATACGATATGATTGCTCTACCCATTGGTCTGATCCTCATCCAGAACAAGTAAACTAGGATGCACATGCAGGACTGGGATCAAATTTTCTTGGGGTCACCCAGGGAGGCTGTATACCAAATTTGGTTAAGATCGGACCGCAGGAAGTCTTCGGACCGACAAACAAACGAACAAACGTACATCATGCATCAGACTATATGGCCCGTCCTAAGTAATACTACGGTTGGGCCAAAAAACGCATTACTCTAGTCGCCCAATTTTCTTGACCAAAATTTAGTCCTATATACTCGTATGTATGGTTGCTTGTATTTTTTCTAATATTTTCTTTACGTCTTTGTATGCTTTTATTTAAGTATTTAAGTGATTAAAATATCAGTAAGATTGGCCAAATTTAGATTAGTAGATTCGTCTTCGTCCTTAAGTCTCTGTGTTTCATTCCGGGGTTATAAAACGAAAAAATCGTTGAAACGCTCCGGGGTGGCCGGGTTCACCCGAAGGAGTGACAACCTCAATATATGCGAAGACAGACTGGTCTGATCCGAGTGTATTCCGGAAATACAGCATATGCACTCGGTGAAAATTTCGGATGAAATGTCGGATGCACTGGTCGGTCTGCCGGCCTTTGCTCAAAAACGAATAGCTGGGGGAGTTTGAAAGCGTAATGTGACCTAAGAAAGCGGGCTAGTTAGATACCGTATGCTATCTATCGTTAGAAACGATATGTTAGCCACCCGATCTCGGGTGGCAAGCCGAGTAAAGGGCGCCTCGTATCCGCGACATATTCTAGTGATGAATTGCAGCTTACTTAAGGTAGAAGACCGCGCAAGCGACTTAGAGCCAGTTACCAGACGGGAGGTGAAGAAAACTGACCATATTGGAAATAAAGGCGCGAGGATGCCCCACAGGGCTTGAAAATTTCCAGTGCCTTGCGGTGAGGAGTTGGACTCTCATGGGCAGTGGTGTAGCTGGATTGTGGCTATGTATTGTCCGAATTCTGTACGTTTCGATATAACGATTAAGTACATTAAAACGTCTGGGAGTAACGGGTTCGCCCAAGTATGGTCTTAAATCCAAAGTTGCCCTGTCCCATTTAGATGAACTAATATCTGATTTTAGTTCACGAAGAAACACAATCGAGTCTATTAGGCCCGATTGCGTTTCTTCTTGAACTAATATTGGAAATTAGTTCATTCGAACGAGACAGAGCAATAATTTAGAGTAGAAAAGAAATAAACGATCGTCGATTTTCCCGCACCAAAACTACCTGCCGAACTATAGCCACCGGAACATTTAGCAGCTTTTTGTGTGTGTAGTTTAAATGTGGAGAAGTAACAACCGTTCGTTTCACATTCCGCTCTATCGTATTGCGCTGTCCCGTTCACATGAACTAATTTCCGATTTTAGTTCACGAAGAAACACAATCGAGCCCCTTCTATAATTAAAATATTTTATGATATAATGCAAGATTCCTCTAGATTTTAAAAAATCCATACTAATTTGGCTAATGATGTCTATAGGAACTCAAATATTGTAATAACAAACGGTGTAAGTATATTCAGGGAACCTAATTTATAAAGCAGTAGGGAGACATTAACTGTATCAAAAGCTTTCGTGAAGTCCGTGAAAACGATGTAGACTTTTTTGCGAGCATGCAGGAAATTCATTAGATAATTAGCTAGATAATATAATATAATGATAATATATCTCGTCCTCTCTATCGAGACAAGCAGAAGAAGAAGAGGAAAATAAGGGAAATCTCCAACTGATTATAAATAAAACTAGAATAAAACATTACGTAATGACACGAATAAGACGATTACTCATAGCTTAATTTGTTCCTTACACTAACGTTTAGATAGATGACAAGAATTATTTTCGAAAAATCTCGTTGTTATCGCTCGGTTTCAATCAGTCAATTGTTGAAACAACACGAATTCAATATTTCTCACGTTACGGCCAAGAGAGCCTTTTAAATATTTTCACAGCAAATAATGCGATGCTGAGAAAATACAAAAAGTGGGACACAGCGATGGTGTAAAAGAGATGTTGTTAATTAAACTGAATTGTTTTAGTGTGTTATTTTGAGCGCACGAGTAAATATGGACATTAGTCATTTCTTTTTACATGACAATTCGGTGGTAGCTCAAGAAGTCGGCCAAATATATTAATTTTACGCCATAAAACCTAATTCATGAACATTGAAAGTTAACACTGAAAATTATAGTTTATGTTTGAATTTGAATGAATTTTTGAATTCATAAAGACAAAACAATGTTGAGTGCCATTTTTTTGATTCGCTACGCAAATGACGATCTCGAACATATCAAGCAGTATACATTTCATAAAGTTAAGTTTTTAGATTTGGTATTCAACCGAATAAATAGACAAATTCTGCTTATTCACAGTAATCTTCTGAAAGACTAACTTTAACAGCTAGGAAATAATATAAAAACTACCATGCAAATGACGTTTTTCCATGGAAAATTTCTGCTTTTCAAAACACAGCCACCAACAACCCACGATCACATTTTTTTCACACGATTATGAAGTATTTAATGCTTAGAGAGTCTTGTTCATCTTTAATACATATAGAGTCTTAAGTGGTTGACCTCATTCGTCATAAATACCAGTGGGCGTATTTAAAGACATATTTTGTTAAAAAAGTACGTATGGTTTTCATATTTGTATTTTATTTTACTATATGCAAACTGGAAGACATAATTATGATACATGATATACTATTTTTAAATAAAAAAAAGTAAATCACGACATATAATTAGTTTTGTAAAGGTTGATTCACATCAAATTCTTGATAGGTATATTATAATAACATAGGACGACAAATATTTTCTATGTAATTATTTATTTTATGTTGGTAACGGTAAATAACTCAGTTTAGAAATATTTATCCAGATCTATGTATATACAATCGTAATATATATGCTGATCACTGACTTGTAATGCTTAAGTGCATTTCTTAATTTGAAAAAGGCACGAGGTACGGTATGTTCTGAAAATATATTAAGAATTCGAGAGTGGATTTTTTGGCGTGGTGTGATTTTTCAACGGTCGGCTTAGGCGCTTTACAACTATACTACTATTATAGGTACCACTGCAAACTCCGGGTGTGTATAAAATTGAATGCAGCTGTCAGTTAGCCTACGATGGACAAACGAAACGGTCCATAGCCACTCGTCGGATGGAACACATCAAAGTTGTTAAAAACGTTCAACGAGAAAAATCGGCGTTCTGCGAACACCTATAGGATAGTTGAACTAACCACTGGGTGCAGTTTCAAAATCCCATTGTGCTATGCAAAGAACAATTTTACTTTCCGCGCATTATTCGGGAAGCCATTAAAATAAGAAGAACCCCTAACTCCATAGAGACGTGGAATCCTCTTCTTCAAATATTCTCAATGCCCATCGCCGAGCGCAACGACATAACACAAGATACAGTGAGTGTTGTGTGCACGTTGGATTTACAAAAATCACGCGCGCTTAAGGCGACGATTTATGTAAATTTAGACGATTACATTTTTTGAAAATTTTTGAACCGTCGTAGTGAACTAACTGATGGTGTTAGCCAACTAAACAAAAACATAACTAAGAGTACCTTTCTTAAGTACATAGCTATTTCAGATTTTTCAAAAAGGACTGAAAATTTGAGAAAAATATATAAAACTTGAGTTATGTAACAGAAACTTTTCATTTTAGAATATTTTTTGAACCCAGCGTACACACTAAACAGCAGCACCAAGAAGCTCTAAAAAATAGTAAGGCATTTTAACAATAGTTATAGAATAAATGACTACTGCAGAATAAAAAAAAAGTTTTTCTTATATTTTTTTTTTAAAAGTGCATGTTTCATCCATATTCACTATTAAATATTACTTATTATTGCATATTTTTTTTGGATTTTTTTACATAAACTATTGTTTATACGAGTTATATTAAACTTGCGGTACCTATAATCAAATTTGGGAGTTAGTGGGCAGCCTCACACCCTGACTCCCAGATTTAGACGAATTTCTCCATCCTCCCGTCTGGTCGCGGGTTCGAAGTCGCTTGAGCAGCCGCTACCAAATGTAGTGTCCGCGGTATTCCGTGACTCGGAAATATCGTGGAAACAAGGCGTTCTTTACTCGGCACGTCACCCTAGATCGGGTAGACAACGGATAGTTTATAAAGATACGTTACATCAGGTCGACATCTACCCCCGCGTCTTAGAAAACATATTCCCAGACTCCTCTGGGTATTCGCCGGAGCTGCAGGTCCGGTCTTACATGCAAAACTATCCAGAACCGCTCGAAGTGTTTTCCCGGATACGCGTGCTCGCTCCACACTTGCAGCGACTGCAGGATACAGTCGAAGGCAGAGGTCACTGTGGCCCTTACGGATTAAGTCCTTCTTCGAAGAGGCTCCCGGATGGGGGTTGAATGGTGAGTTGGGCCGACCAGCCATCACCAACCTAAGCTGCACGGAACCATGAGGAACTGGTGACGGCAATGGAACTCCAAAATGCATACTGTAGTCGACGAACACATCACGATGAAAAATATCCAAAACTGATAATACTTTGCAACATTGCGGCTGTCAAATATATTTAAGAATTGCAATGTTAAAAAATAAAAAATGTCCAGAAGGTAAAAATCTTAAATTATGGTAACATGGAAAGGGAATTCCACTTTATCAAATATTTTAATATAATTAAAAAATGTTTTTATATAATCGTCGCGAAATGTGTAATATAGTGTATTTTTACGGTTATTTCAATTAATTGGCTATATTTCAATTAATTAATTTTACCGTTATTTCAAATAATTGGCTACGGAAATTTTGTATTTATACTGCGAAATTATTGTGATTTCATTTTTAATAAAAACTAAAATTAACTACTACAAAAACTACTTTTTGATTTAAGGCCCCCTTCCGATTTCACGCCGCTCACTCGGTCGCTAGTCTGGCGGGCTGGTCTGGCGCGGGCGCTAATATAACCTATTTTGCCTTTTAATTATCAAATGTAATAATAGTTTTTTAATAAAGTACAATTTAGATTACACTAATAAAATATGATTACTGCGTTATTGTTATATCACTCAAAAGTATCGCTAATAATATTTAAAAAATCTTTTTTAAAATTCTTTTTCGTGTTCTCACCGCCAGACCACAAAATGATGGAAAATATAGCTTTTCCCGCCACGGCCTAAACAAAATTAGAAAAAGTATATAGTATTTTTTAACCAAATAAGAAAAAGTAAATTTAAACAAAATAGGAAAAAATAATTTCTTGGGACAAGACTAGCCGTGTACAATTTCGGTGAAAAGTCCGATACAGTCATTGTATCGTATCGATTAAGTGTTCTATAAAATCCCCAACTCATAGTCGCCCTATCAACACCGCCGTGAGAACAGTCGAATGGAGTATACACCGCGTGCGGCCGCAGAATGCGGTACCGCTACCGCGCCGCCGAACCCGCCCGTTGTTTTTGCGATCGCTTCCTGTCATACTGATGATGGCCCGGGACTGAGAAACTCGTTCTAAATCAGGGGCCTCGAGACCGCAGGAAAAATTCCGAGATTAGATGGCGATTCTTGGAAACAGAGCAGCAGGCACACGTTACCATCTTTCTTACCCATTACAACATTCTTGGCGGGCGTGTATCCATCCGTATATGGCGTCTGTCTGTCGAGTCATCCTATCAACCAGACGACATAATCAATCAGAAAATTAATCGCTAACTGTACAAAGAGACCATTTGTCACTTTTGCCGAAATGTGTATTTCTTTTTAAACTAGTTGGTTGTAGCGCGCCTAAGGCGCCCGTCAAATAGATCTAATTTCGAAAGTTACAGCCCCCCACCACTGCACCCCCCACCCATTCCGGTACGCGCGGGGTCGTCGTTGCACGACATACCGGGCAGACAAGACGATCATCGTCGTTATAACTTCCCGGGCGGTGGGTGGGATTTCTGCCCTCACCTATCGCCTGTGAAACTCTCCACTGCACGCCTCGCTCG
>JAOPUG010000105.1:8383767-8394038 GCA_027564375.1 Micropterix facetella
AGTCATATTTAAATTATAATACCAGAAGATTATCTTTTATATAAAGTAAATTTCATGTCAATTGAAAAAAAATCATCTTTGTTTTATTCCATTTCAGAGTTCTATACCTCTATAAAAAACACCCTTCTGTGTTAAAAATCTTATATTTTACCGTTTGGTGTACCGCACTCGGTCTCAAATTGACAAATGAACTCAGTATTGCCCTTTTTTTTGTATGCGATTGGCGCTCGTTCTTAGTGGCTGAGTACCATAGTTTTATTAAAATAACATATATTTTGTAATTTTTGGCGTGAAAACGTTCTTAAAAGGGCTCCTATTCCGGACAGGTCTAGCCAGAGTTAACGATGAAACACTGTTGTTGTCCGCATATCGTTATATATAGTTACGCTGATCACTGACACTGACTGAATCTATAACGCTGTAGATGCTGTGTAGGCGCTTTTTATTACTTAGTGGTGGGAGTAGAGGTGGTGGGGAAGGGCAGGGGGCGTGGCGCGGGTGAGAGGGTTGGGGGGAGCTGTAACCTGCAACGAAGTCAGATATTGAGGCACGAAGTCATGTATATATTTTAGGAAATACCATCATCCATTGCTCTGTGTATACAACTAGGGTGTTTGTCTGGTTATGTCATCGAACAAGGGAGGGTTTGGATAGGATTCTCTAAATTAAAACTTCACGACCAAAGAACTAGTCATAACTCAGCAACGGATATGGCTACATAAGTGATTCTTATATCGTCGTTTAGATTTTGAGGTATTCTAAAATTAGATATAAAAATCAGCCATCGAGTGGAAAGTTATACTGAAATATTGTCTATGACAGATGTTTTCACAAAAAAAAAAAAGATTACGGTAGTGTAGCCATGCTAACCACCCAATTTTTTTTTCTCTAAAATGTGGTGTACATTTCAAACATTGATAATTAATCGTTGTGAAAATAAAAGTTCAAGGATTTTGGTGAGAAAATAACTGATACAACATCAAATCAAACTAATAACATCAAAAGAATCATTCTGAAATTATAACAAAACATTTATTATTGGGAAAAATCGAGGTTAATCGAGGTTCTTCAGTAAATTTCGAGGTTATTTGAATGAAAGAATATTCTCGCCTCCACTGCTATGGGGGGCAGCTACCACCCACCCCCCTGCCCGTACCTGGCTACGTACTTGTAGCCGCATGATCACCTATCCCCCTATCCCGTAATTCTCGGAAAGTTCGAGGGCAAAATAGCAATAGGTCGATTCCCAACAAAATATACAGACCAAGTTAAAGAACAGAAGCCTAGAGTTACCCAGAATGGCTTCATCAAGTGACGATCATGATTTTCAGTCATTAAGAAAGAATATAATGAGACCAAATCTTCGTGTATCCTGTAGTATCCTATGCTAGCTAGCTGTATGATCAATAGACATTGTGGCGTATTCTCGAGGCAGACGGACATACGGGAAAATGCAGCATACCTGCGAAGTGACATCATTTTGTCGTCATGCCTGCGTAAAATGTCGAAATTCGCAGGGAATGACGTCAATATGATGCCTGAAACTAACGCAGTCGTACGCGTCTTCCTCGGGAATAAAGTATATTATATAGTCGGATAATACCAGACATGAGACAATCCAACCCCCTAATTTAACATCCTCCAACTCCATCAGACCTTACTGTTTTTCTTCACCACCCTCACTTAAATGATTCATCCCGTTTCGAAAAAAAAACGATGAAGCCTTATCATTACATACAGCTTATCAATAATTGCCTCGTCGTAAAGTGTCTTTAAAGTATGCAATTTAGTTAAAAACATTAGGAACTACACGTTCTTTGCGTTGACTGCGGCTGTGGGCTGAACCTCATCAGAACTGTTCCTGTAGAACCTTGGAAAAGAGGTGAAAACGAACGGATTGTAGAATGGATCCACAAAAGGAGACATCATCATCATTGGCATAGGCGTTGTTGCTATCGTTGGTACGGTTGGTATAGTCGGTAAGCTGAATATTGTCTTCGGCTTCTGCAAAGGCTTGAAAGTCCTGGAACTGTTACAGAAATACGGGATATGTGAGAGTACTGGATCGTGGATAGAAAGTAATAAAATATAACCTACCCTTCACTTCGTTTACATCGAATACATTCCCAAAACCATAATACAATATTGAGAACGGTGCATTACATCGGGTTCAGTGATATCTATCCATAACACTTAAAAGAGTGTAGAAAACGCTTTCAAGAATTTAGAAAATCACCGAAACCGAAGTAAAATCATCAAAAAAGGGCAAAATTCCTAAGCACAAATTTGAAGTCATTCCTTATTTAAAATCACAAAATAAATAAAGTTGAAATGTTTTGAATACGCATGCCGATCCTTACCGCAATGTAAAATGTAATACGATATAATATATAAAATGTAATATAATGGCGTATTATAGTCGTATTAATCATGAAATGTTATTTTTTAAATATTATTACATAATTAAGACACCTTCATCCTTATAATATGATTCGTGTTTTTTTTCTATAACGCATAAATTAATACAAATAATTAAGAGTTACTCCAAGAATTATTACCATGTGCCATTACCAAAATATATGTGTTAATGTTTTAATAGCGCAAAGCAATTCTTGGAACAAGCCTTATGAGGTGTTTAAAAATACATATGTAGCCAGTGTTCGGTTTATGCGAGATGAATTCGATATGGTCGCATGATCCGAACACCCTGTATCTGTAATCTGCAGGCAGTTTAAATGGTTTCTAGCTCGACCGCCGTTAGAGTTGTGGTGCCCATAAGCAAGCTGTTAAAATTAGGCATTAAACTATTATTCCGTGAGGTGATCACTCATTTCCCTTATTTGTTTAACCTAAATATCTCATTGAGAGGATCCAGCGTTGAGGAGGGTATCATGTTGTAGTGGAACGGCGGCTGCGCTTCGGCTTTTAGTATGACAACGCCTGAAAAAGAAATAATAAATAAAATAGTAATATAACGTCGCAAGTCTGAACACCCTGCATTCGATGTCGGTTACGGGATAAGGGCGCATTTCATGTTCATATAGACGGAAACGGGACAAGATACATGGCGACTTCTTCGAAGAAGGACTGCTATGCTGTGATACCCGTGCTGACGGTCTGCTGATCTATCCAACTGTTGAAGTTTGTTCACCGATGCGGGTGACTCTGCCATTCCAGAATGTAATCAAGGTCTTGTCGTTTTGTTTATCCTAAGATGAGTCTAAAAGACTTCGAGAGAGGAAGGCCGCGAAGATTCAAGTCCGCCATGGCCCATCAGCGGCTTTTCTCAAACAGCGAAGGCACTGGCAAGCCAAAGGGGCTTTCTAGTCCCCTGTCTACCTTTTTCGGATGGATTACTCTGTCGCAGTTCGACATCACCTACGTAGACTTTCACATGTCGTTTGCGGTAATTTAGTTGTGGACCCGTGGCGCCCTTTACACGCTAATAACCACCGAGTCATTTCTATGGATAGGTAACATCAGGTCATGATTTACCTCCGCTTTCTTAGAAAACATACGTTTCCAGACTATACCGGTCAGTCGCCGGATTCAACGATATCGTTGCAAGTGTTGGCAGCGATTTTCGGTCAGGGTTCGCGCCAGGAAATTCCCCAGCATACTACAGATACTCTACTTCTACAGTATACAAGTGCAAATAGAGTTCACTTAGGCCTTCTGGGGTAATTTGTCTCTTCAAGGAGGCTACAGATGTAAGCGATTCCACGAACTGGGCCGACCAACAAAACGAACTGGCTATCGTGGCCCAAGCTGCATTTAACCATTCGAGCCCCTAAAAATCTAGCACACTGCGTGGGTATGGTTTCCGGATTTCCGGAGGCCTGGTGTGCAGCAGAACAAGATGTCGACTCTTCGGTGCATGGCACGTATTCCTTCAGGGAATCATTTTCGCTCAAATTGCGTTTCAGTTGCGTATACGACTTACCATGGGGTTCTCGATACTTAGCCAGCCGGATGTTAGCCAGCTGGATGTTAGTCAGATGTACCAGGCCGGTGCGGCGTACATGAATTTTAACCTAGCGTACATCTTCATCATCAGCAGTCGTGTTTTCGCCGGAATCGTGGCCGAACGGAGCATCGACAGCAGCATGTGGGAGTTTACTTTCAAAAATACAACGGTAACGTTTGCGCAATTATTTAAGTTCAGTCAATATTACCCTCTAGGGTGCCACCGAGTTTTACCGGCTCTGGGTAAGCTTTAAGAGAGCCGGTGTTGTCCGCCTCGGATTTTGTCGGGTTTATGATGATTCTCCCCTTTGTAGCAATTCTGTAAATGTATCTAATTGCTGCTGCAGGCTCTTGGCCGCGTGTTTGAAGTTTCTTGGAAACCGCGATGTGCATCATCGCGTCATCTGCGAAAAGGGTCAACTCCGCTCCGGTACTAATCGGGATGTCGTTGTTGCAGATACCGTAGGGTACCGGAGATAGGCAGCTTACTTGTGGAACTCCTGCCGCGATGGCGACTTCAAGAACTGCCCGCCGTCCACCGCGACGAAGAACCCTCTTCTGAGACGAAAGAAGCCATTAGGTCTCAGAGCAGGCGCAGTGTCGTGGTCTAGGTCGCCCCTGGTGTCAGACTCGGTCGAACTCCTTCTTGAAGCCTAGGAAGACGGCTGCTATCTGCAGCTGCTTATTATAGGACTCCAATAGGTCATGGACCAGATTTATCGTATGTCACCTGCTACGGGCGAACCCGTCCATCCTGGAGCGTTTCAGCGAATTTTATCGCTACATCACACCGAGGCGAAATACAGAGACTAAGAACGTAGACAATCTACGTACCAAGCTCCACCGCTGCCCGTCAGAGGTCAACACCTTCCGGCAAGGCACAGGGAATTGCCACCCTGCGGGCATCCTTACCCCCTGATTTCCAGATTTAGTCGAATTACTCCAATCACCCGTCTGATTACAGGTTCGAGGTCGCTTGCGCGGACTCTACCTCAAGCGAGCGGATCCACCGCACAACGGGTTCATCAGGTTGTTCTCTCTTCGGGGAGGCTCCTGGATAGGGGCTGCCCCGCGAGTTGAGCCGCCAGGTTGACTAAAGGCCCTCATAGCACAGGCTACGCAGAACCATTATGATCCAAACGGACCATGGTCAATCCACGGGAGCTGCAGGCTAGTCAAATGACCCGAACGAAATCTATACTGCAAGGCAAGGCACGGCGTCAATCGCGCCAGCACGCATCGCTCAAAGACGCTCAGACAAGGGAAGCAGAGATATAGGGCGATAACTGCCCAGTTGTCACATCCTCTTGCGAGGTATCGGAAGTATTAGCAACTTAGCAGTTTTCCACTTCTTCGGAAAGTGACCGAGTCGGATGCGGGAGTTGGGTATTCCTGCGAGGGCCGGAAGCTGGCGACGCGGCATCTGTCGCAGAGCGCCGCTACCGATGGTATCACGGGTGCGTTCTTCAGCTTGAGGCCCTGGATTCAACGGTAGATCTCTACCGGTATTATCAGCGATATGAGCTTGTTGTGCTCCAGTGGGTTTTCGTCGGCAGCGAGGTGGTTGCGTCCTGGAATGCTCTGGATCCTCGACCTCGTGAAGGGCGAAGGTCTTCTCTAGGTAGTCCGCGGAGAGAGTCGCCCTATCCTCGGCGATGTAGCGGAGGTTCCCAGTTGAATCCAGAAGAGGTCGCGCTGATTCAACCATAAATAGGAGGCGACACTATAGTTTGTAAATAATCGGCATCATCACCTATCGTGTTGAGGAATACACCCACGAGTCGGCCGTTTACATCCATCGTCGTCTTGAAGGTTTATTCTTTATATATAGTTTGTTTCGTCTAAGCGATGCTTAGCATCCGCAGATCGAGTTTCGGCCCAGAAGCGGTGCAAATGTCGAGTGACTTCTTGGGAAGGACCCATATTTATAGTTCCGCGAGCTATTAATAAATACTTACTGCCTGATGGGTTCACTTTGACTTTTATTTTGGTCTGTGGTGATAATACTCCATAGTCGACGTCTTCGTATAAGTCCTGAAAAGAAGAACATCAAATTATTAGCTTTTGTTGCAATATAATAAATAACAAGAACTTCATGTACTCGTATGTAAACCATCCGTCAAGCTGAAATCATTAAATGTGGATGTTAGGCCAATTGACATATCTTGGGCCGGGAAATGTATATATCCTCAGGAATTTGAAATATTCTAATATAGGAAGCGATATCGTTGACCAATCAGGTAGTTTTAGTAGTGATACAGTCCACTGAACGCAGACTCGCTTCAAAAGGGTCTATTTTGTGTCTGATATATTTTGACAGTTGCTGTCACTAAATTGTCCTTTCATCATACGAATTTCGGTACATAGCCGATAACAGAGCACGATAGTGAATAGCTACAGCGAGAGACGACACATCGTACGGCTTAATGCCAGAATTAAAAGGGTTCACAGACCAACTGACTAGTTTGAGAGTCAGAGTCGCCAAATAAAATGTTGAAAATGTACAATTTATTAGTTGATTCCTTGTTAGCCTAATTACCATCTTGATTAGCATTTACCTCATTTGGGTAATTTGCCTCTGTTCGACGAGCCATGCCTTAAGAGAATGAGGGGGTTTTAGACATTTTAGGGGTCCTAGAAATAGAGTGATTAAAGAAATTGGTGCACAAGCCACTGCTTGGCTCGACACAATTACAAGACCAATTATATATACGACTATCTGGGAATGGTGGCATAACATTTCATCACATCAACCTGTTTTCAGTTTCACTGCTGTCATGTTTTTGAAAGAAAGGGCTACTTTAATTTATTGATTTCAACCATTGTCTCATCTTTTTACACCCACTATGTTGTAGTTCATGCAGACCGGTGGTGGAACCAGCTCCCAGAATATTTTATGTTACAAGTGATACTCTAATATGTTACAACATTAGGAATATTTTATATTACTCTTATATCTTCATTCAAAGCATCATTAAATATACACTTTTTATCTCTAAAACTTATCTCTTATTCCCCTCCTTCTTATCTTCCAACATTCTTTCGATATGTTTTTTTATAGTATTTTTGCTTCCTTTTTTTGATATTGTCGCTACATATTTTCCTACTTTTATGCCACTTAAAAATAATAATAACTAAAATTAGGATAGACCGAGACCTGGAAGAGTTTGGGAATGTATTTTCCCTAAGACTTGGTGGTGGGTGCCGACCTATCGTCACCTATCCTTAGAAACGACCCGATGTCAACCCAATTTCAAGTGACGTTCCGAGTAAAAGACGCCACCGGTCCGCGATATTTCCAAGTGACAGAATGCCGCGTTATTATGGAAGGTAGAGCTTGCGCAAGAGACTTCGAGCCTGGCATCAAATAGGTGGATGGAGAACTCCGCCTAAATTTGGTATCTAGGGAGTGAGGCCAGCCCGCTATGTTTAGCTTTGCTTGCCCAGTGCCTCGCTGTTATGGCGTTGGTTTCTAGCGGGCTGTGGCGGAGCTTGGTACGTAGATTCGTGCCTCTGTGTTTCATTTCAGGGTGATATAACGAAAAGATCGGTGAAACGCCCCAGGGTGGCCGGGTTCGCCCGTAGCAGTTGACAATCTCAACTGCCACAAAACATATACATACCTCAACTCTGTAACCTGATGGGTTGACCAGACCGAGTTCCTTCAACGTGACTGCTACATCTGAAGGTGTTCCGTCCGTTCTCCTGTTAACGAAGGCGATGGCGTAGGAGTAGTAGTTCTGTTGGACTGGAGTGATCGGCCTGGACCAGATCTCGATTCCACGATGCTGGAAGAATGAAAGGAACGATTAGATGGGGACTCATAAAGAGACTATGGCAATTTGTATAGCTAACTTCAAATAGTGCATGTGCGACTAGTATGAAATTAATGTAAATAAAATAATAGCAAAAAATATTTTTAAAAACATGCTTTTATTTAAATACTCTAAAAAAGAGAATATAAACTTTAAATTAAACCAAACCCACCAATTTATCACATTATACAATTTATATGATATAAAAGCTTGTCGCGAGATTTACCCGTGGGTTTGACTGGTGGGTTTGATTTAATTTAAAGTTTATTTTCTTCTTTTTAGAGCATTTCAATAAAAGCTTGTGTTTAAAAATGTTTTTTACTATTGTTTTATTTTTTAATTTTCGCTGGGTATGTTTCTAAGTCTGTTCATTTCATTTAATGCATCATTGTTGCATTGTCGTTTGGCTGTAAATTTGGTACAGTCAAAGTCTTCAATAAGGAGTCGCAATTTGATACACCCTGATGCCGCTCAGTCCTCGACACAGCTTCACCTTGACTTAGGTGTTTAGAGATATGAGCCGTTGATTTCAGCTTGATGCTTACTTGTGCCTAACGAAACACAGTTCCGGGTTTGATTTTGGAGCTTTCCTGCTCCTAGACAGATTGCAAACCAATGCTCATGACGCCCATCTCACCAAATTACAAAGGTCATAATATGAAGCCAATCAAGGCGCACTCCGTTATGCCAGATTTTAGAACCGGCTATCATTATTGAATGTATATACAATATATCGTGCCTGTGCTGTTGATCATTGAACGGTTCCTTGGTCACTCGGAATCCAACCCTGAGGGCAGTAGCCATGCCTAGAACGGGCTTTCACAATTACATGCGTATACAACAGTTCGTGTCTGTGCTGTTAATCGTTGAGGAGTTCCCTCGTTAGGAGTCAACCTTGAGTGCAGTAATCATGTCACGGTGACACTTAGAATGGGATATCATAATTGAATACGTATACAATATTTTATGCCTATGCTGCTAACCATTGAGGAGTTCCCTATTCAGGACCCAACCCTGAGTGTAGCAACCATATCATGGTAAAACTTAAAACCGGCTATCGCAATTAAATGCGTATACAAAATTTCGTGTCTGGGCTGTTGACCATGAAGAGTTCCTTTATCTGGAGCTAATCCTGGGTGTCGATTCAGGTCATGCTTACCATAAAAATGCATTGTCATCGAAACTAAACCAGCATGTAAAAATTTAACTCCGTAGGATAAGAGAAAGTGGTTCTAATTCAGCTTGCAAGATTAGACCCCAAGAAATAAACTGACATACAAACATTGCAAGTTGAATAAAAGCTTGTGAAAAAAAAAATACTACATTCGAATAATAATTACATAGCACCGTAAAATGACCACCCTGGTCGTGAAAATACAACATGTAACCACAATGTATCGACGCTGCCCATATCTGTATATTTACAATTCACAAGGTCGGGTCAGCGGGCCCGACTCACACGTATCCCCGCTAAAAGGTCACATATCTAGCGGTCGATCTCTTGAGCTTATCAAGAAGGGGGCTCGATGAACAGAAATAAGACAAGGTGGATTGCGTTGCGCCTTCCAAGAGGCCATTGAAGAGACCTCTAAAGAAGACTAGGCCCTTATATTTTCACAACGGTTGAAAATGTTGAAATAAAATAAAAATATTACAAAATTAGAAATATGACTTAAGTAGTAGATACAACTGTAGTACAGTTATTAAGACCCAGTACAAGCCAAATGCACTTCCCTGGAGAGTAATAGTAATATTCTTATGAATTATTCTTTATACATTATAAATGGATAGGTACGCAAAGATCCAAGGCACAACATAAAACAAACATGTAGTTCTATGTAGCAATAATTCGAAAATACTTAGTGAGAATCATAATACAGAATACAGATTACCGAATATTTATTTTCATTACTACGTTACAATTGTGTAGGAATGACCAAATAAATAAATTAATCTTAAATTAGTTACTCAATTTAACAAAGAATAATGTACTGTGAATCCATTCAAAATTATTCCAATTATCAAAAAATAATATAATACCACAAATAACAATCAAAATTTAGTAGGTACAATGTTGTTTTCAAATTAGATATTTCAAAATGCTGTTATGCTCATACATATTGATTTTTAACTGGTACACTTATTGCAATAAAATTCGCGATAAGCGCGTTCTTGGCCCAACCGTAGTATTAAGTAGGACAGGCCATATAGTCTGATGCATGCTGTGCGTTTGTCAGTCCGTCCGTCCGTCCGAAGACTTCACGTGGCCCGATTTTAACCACATTTGGTATGCAGCCTCCTTGGGTGACCCCAAGCACCACACGGTGCTAGAAAATTCGATCCGAGACGCGCAGGTGCTGCTGCAGGCGTATTCTGGTTTATTTGGCTTGGAGGAGGATCTGACCAATAGGTAGTGCAACCATAGCGTATATGGGTATTTTTGGAATCGAGGTGGCGGGAAAAACTTGTTGGAATAGGTTTTAGGCCATT
>JAOPUG010000105.1:8540929-8552219 GCA_027564375.1 Micropterix facetella
GATAATTTGTTTTTTTTTTGTTCAGTTTGATGCACAGAATCATCCCTTGAACAAAAAGGATTTTAAGTCCCGAACGTCCCGTATGTATTCATATACCTACGATAGCATTTTAAAGTACGATTGTAGTGTCTATGATCACTTACATCACAACTAGCAAACCCATATATGGATAGGAATACTCAGTGCCGTGGTATTATTAAAAATATCCATTTGTTATTTGTTGTTGTTTTAAGGTATTATTTTTTTCTTTTTAGGATAGGCTAATAAACTAAATCCAAATTCGCAAATGCATAGAAAACAGCCTGTTATTAATAGGTTTATATTCTACTTTTATAATCTGTAAGGAAGGATAAAATATACGACAATGTTCATAATATAGAGCATTAGTCCAATAAGTCGAACCAACAACAGATGAATAACAAAGAATACTTTCTCCTTGCCTTGAGAATAAGTTCAGATTGAAATCGCTGATATAAATTCGATACGCTAAATTACGATGATCATAGATCACTAGGTTGTGGGTTTTATTTTGTAAGGTATGCTTAATATAATCAAAATGAATAAGATTTATCTTTGTTATCGTCGTCGGTCCCATTAATCGGTATGGAAATTAATATGATTAATCATACCAAATTCAAAGGCGGTGAAAGATTCGTGTATTATTATCGATCAGTGCCTGTCTTAGCGGTCTTAGATTAATGAAGTTAGTAAAGAGATTATGAAGACAGGTGGCCAGGGCTGGATTTAGGGAAGGGCAACCGGGGCTACAGCCCCGGGGCCTCGACAAGAGAGGGGCCCCCACAACCCGCAATAGAATTTTCTACTACAGGTTCTCAAAGTCGAGGTCGTTGACACATTTATACAAAAAAAAGTATAAAAAATACCAATTTAAACAGCTGTTCTACTATCAAATTCTTGACAATCAAAATATCAGAACTACATACTCAAACATTGAAATTACACTGAGAATGTACCTACTTGGTTATGTTGGTCTCTAATTGCACTGAAAAGCGCTCATTTTCAAAAATTGAATTAGAAAAAATTGACTGAGAACTACGATGAAGCAAAACCGCCAATCAAAGTATCCCTACTCAGCATTGAGAGTGATGTACTCCGGGAGCTAGATTTCAGCGAAATCATCAATGTTTTTTCGTCGAAAATAGCTCGCAAAGTTCAATTCATTAACGTCATATATTTTATTTTGTCAGTTTATTATTTTGTCTTGCAATAAATTATTGAAACACTCGAAAGAAAAAAAAACCTATTTAAAAAATGATTAGGGGTCTCCACTCTTTTGTTACCCCAGGGCATCCACGCCTCTAAATACGCCCTGCAGGTGGTACATAATATTAGTAAGTGCTTCTTTTCACTATAGCGAGTACGTAGTGAACGCTGACGATTTTTTAAAAAAATATAAACAAAAAGTACTAACGATTGCGAGTATTTTCAACAGCAGCATTTCGATCACTTGAAAAAATACTGCGACATAAATTAATGCCAAACGCAGGAAAATGCAATGTAATTTGCATATGGGACAATATTTTATCGGTGACACAAATATTGCATAAGTGGCAATATATTTTTTATTTACTTATTTTATTTCGAAATGAACAGCCTTACAGATGATTACAACTTATATATGTGTGTACCTATTATATTCCTACGGCCACAGTTTTGTTACCGTTTTTATAAACCTAAAAGTTATACTAAAATACAGCAATAATATTGATTATTTAAAAAGTGAAGTTGTTCCAGTATGAAGGACGAAGACATATAATATTACTTTAATATTTACCTAAAATGTGGCTAAAAATTTATCCTGCAGTAAATGAATTGACTGAATTGTCTTATTTTTTTGCATCCCCGTGGGCCGTGAATAAAAAGTAAGACATCCAGATTTTATACTATACACTAGGTTGGATTTTGTTCAGAAATTAAGGAAATATCTAATTTGTTATATTATATACGCATCTAATTTATTGTTATATTATTGGTCTGTAAAAAATCTCAAAATGTAATATATTATTAATTAGACGAAACGTATATTTTAACACAAACTATATTACAATGAACTGTACCTACCTACACAGTCATTTAAATTTTATTAATAATTAATCCATATTCCTGAGGTCATTGTCACTACTTTATCGTTCAGCTCGCGGTAAGAAAGCAATACGAAATTATTTGGAAGTGACGTCATCGCCAATATGCGCCACGTTGTATGTGCCAAGGGCATTTATTTCGGAAGACATCTTCTCTGAATTGGTAACGAATTCGTTGAAACTAATTTCGAAGAAAACTTTCTCAGACGTTGTTTTCTTGCTTTTTTAAAAATTTGACCTGTTTCATTATTTTACAATTTATCATTATAAAATATTAAAGCTGTCAATAAGACCATGGACGCATGGGAAAGGGGAGTGTTCCTTCTTCCCCTTCCCCCCTAACTTTTTCTCTAATGTTTTACCAATAGCGTCTTGTATTGATCTTTATAAATGAAGACTTATTTCACAGATTTTTTCATGGAATGCTAAGATTTTTGTTTAAGTATCAATGACGTTCTAGAAATTAGGCTCTCCTTATCAGAGGCGATGTGAAGAATAGCCAAGAAAATCTTCTACACTGCGTCGTGCTCAACGATGAGAGATGATCGATTCTACAGTGCATGCTCTCATTGCACCAAAAATGCGTTGCGGTTTATCTGCCAGTAATCAAAAATTATTTTTCTCGACAGAATTCCTCAGGAAATTTTAGAATAGCTAAGAATACAACTTAAGTCTCGCAATAAAGACCTAATTTGTAGAAAAGTATACTAGAGGATTAAAGATTATTTGAATGACAGAAATGCCTCGCATTAATGCAACTTATTCGGATATTCAACATATTTTTATTTCATTCCCAGATACTTTAAACAAATCGCCATTTAATTCTAGCTTTATTTTCTGACGAACCGTAGATACTTTAAAAATTGCACGATGACATTCTAATTCAAATTCAAATTGACATTTTTATTCGCTATTTTCATTTTATTTTTTATTATTGACATTTATTTTTGCTAACCTACATATCTACAATATAACTTTGTATAGATTCATGTAGATGTAGTTTATTCTTCGAAATATAATGTTAATACTGTACACCTAAGTGGTAACTGTTGTAGTACCTACTATATAAGTATCCAACGATTTGTACGACATACTCACAGTTATGCAATAAAAAGTCTATTCTAATGAAATTGTAACCCTGAAAGGCGAGAGAGTCTTTTGTCAAATTGCGTTTGGGTGTATTTGTTGTTATGCCATATTTAATCGACTAAGCCTGATGGAAGGTGATTAAATATACCTGCAAATCATTACTTCTTATTTCGATAACAAACTGTGTACTTACCGATGTTATACGTTATTCGAAACGGAAAAAATCATTAGTAGGTCTTACCAACTTGACATTCTTTCTTAACGCTTTTTACTGTATAAACAGTGCAGATACGCCTTTCATTTTCCACCAACCTTGGCGACATTGTTGTCGGTGAATGTCCGCATGCCATCATTTCGACTTACACCAGTTTACCATAAATAGCACTTTTGTTTTTTGTTTGAACAAAGACAGTTACATCACGCTATTGGTCAATGACAATAACAATTTTACCGTTGATGAAAGAAGAAAATGATAGCATTAGTGCAGATGAGGGACTTTTCTTTTTACTATTCAGTTAGTACCTATTTTCGTTGTCATTACTGTCAAAGCGGATTGTAATTCTACCGTGGCGAAATAATCTGTTTCTAGACAAAGATCATTTGATGCGTATTCAAAGGGACAGATTTAATATCGTCGAATTATAAGGTACATACAGTAGAACAAGGTCAATTGAACATTCATTATAAATCCGGACTTTTTTCATTCCGGAAACTTTGAGCGTGGCCCTTCTAATAGTTTAAAAATCGCACGCGTGGCCATTTTCTATCGACTCAATTAACTCAAATCGCAACTGCTTAGTTTTTTTTTACAGATGTCCATGTTCTTAGCAGTTTAAGCTTCCTCGAAAGATGGCTTAACCGACTGTTTGATGAAAACTAAATTTTAATATGTCCAGCGGATCTTACATTTATCGCGAACAGCATGTCTAAAAAACCGCACGCACAGCTGCTTTCATCTACTTAAGATCATATCCTTTTTGCAATTATTTCGATGGTATCACACTTGAACCTTCCTCGATGACGCTCTAACGAACAGTAGAAACCGCCTTGAAATCCGTCCAACGGTTTTTAAGTTTATCGCGATGAAACAGACAGACATATGCTTTATGGGGGTTTATTTTATTGTTTATTGTTATTTCCTGTGTTTTTTATTATTTAGATGCTGCAAATAGCAATATCATTATTTAGATGTTTTGACAATATTAATTGTTTAGACAACAACAGCGGACACGAAATACGCTCTGAACTTTAAATGTCTCTACTCTTTGCAGATACACCGTTTTGGCTTTCCATGAACGTATGTTGCCACAAGTATTGAGTGAAATATTATTTTTTGCGGATTTTGATACAAAGCGAACGTAGGCGTACTGCGCAGGCGACGCGGCTGCGATGCGCAAACGGCGAGATAACGCTATTCATACAATATAGATGTTTTCAGCGCGACGTAGCATCTGCCTCCGTGGCGCAATTGGCTAGCGCGTTCGGCTGTTAACCGAAAGGTTGGTGGTTCGAGCCCACCCGGGGGCGATATTTTTTTCCAATTTTTTTATACACTTCCTCATGCCATGTCTTCTTTATACGTTCACTGAATCTCAGAAATGAAAATTAAACAAGGTTTTCAGCATTTCAATTTAGTAATTTAATGTTAATTAATTATCGCTATTTAATTGAATTAAACTGTGGAATATGTACAAAGGTTAAACTCATTAAGACTGATAAGACATCTGATATATTTAAATAAACGAATTCATCTCAATGTTTCAAACGAATTAATGTGAATAACGAGCAGTTAGTACCTAATTAAAACGTTGCCAACGATAGATAACTAATTGCCTATTGTTAAGAACATGGTAAACCTTGCATTACATGGCTAAATTTGTATGTAGTAAGAATGGTATCACTTGTTCTCATTCTTTCAACGTTCTGCCCTATCCTCACATTTGATGTGGTGGACTATTACAGACCTTTTATTAATAATTAAGTATGTATGTTAAAAAAAATCAATATGTATTCAATAATGTCTTAACACTACCAATTCTAACAACTATACATATTTATAAGAAATTCTAATTCACGACTTAAAATCATTGTTATAAGTGTTCCTTATAAGGAAGTTCTTCACTTTAAGGCGAGAAAAGTTTCCAATTGGATTTTAGGGTATTCTTCAATTCATTGATTCTGAGTGTAAGAAAGATTTTTCTTTTTTCATATTTATGGGGATTGTTATGAACTTCACTGAAAAAGTCTTTTGGAACATTTTTCCCAATTTCGACTGTGGATTTTTGGCTACATAGAACATATTGTGGTATAAATTGTAGAAAGTAATTGTTACTCTTATAATTTTATCTTTTTTCAACCAAAAGTGAAAGTGTGAGTGAATAATAAAACGTATTTGTAAGTATTACACAAGAGTGAATGTTTACAATTGTTTCCATATAATCGAACACAATACAAGCAGTAACCCTTTTACCAACACTCGCGATTGAATCGCTTGTAGATATTGAAAAGCGATAATCCTTTTATATGGGCATTAAGGAAACTCTCGTCATCGATTTTGCACTGTAACAACCGTTCCTAGCTTTCCTATCGCTACTCAAATCATAGACTATAGAAACCCGACTGGAGTAAAAGAGGTGCGTTCGGGTGACAAAAAATAACGAGTTACGAAACAATAATGTCAAAAAGGTAATATTTAAAAAATACTTTCTTTCATGTACTTTTCAGTTTAATATTGATAAATTATTAATAAAAACTGATTTAGAAAAAGATTATAATGACATTAAAATATTTAAGACGTTTCCCTGCGAGCGCTAAAGATTATGAACAACGCCTTTGTCACGCGGATGTCAAGAAGTATAAACTTTACCTAATAGATGGCAGTGACTATAATATATATATATGACCGTTATTAAAAAAACATATATTATATGCATAAATTAACATATTCTCTGATTACAAAACAAATACATATTTCCAAACTCTGTCTTTTGCGACACAAGTTAATCACAAGATATTATAAAAACTTCGTGGAGGAATGTTATTATATCGTATTTTCGAGTTTTCCTCCACTAGGGACGTTGACCGATGGCCAAAGAGGGGACGAAGTCTTACAAACATGCGAAAATGTAACGAAGAATAAATCGCCCAAAAAGACTTTTCTCCATCTGAACCAAAAAAAATGTGTGTGTCTGGATGTGTGGATGTTACTATGCACGGTAACTCGAGTAGCATACGTAATTTTTCTTTGGCCAATCGATATTTATGGCCAATGCGTAAAGCCCAGTTGATTTTGGGGTATGTACGACCTACGGTTGGGGTACCTACCATACAAATTGTCCTTATAAAATCTGCATTTTTAGAGCTTAAATAGGAATAAACGGCGGAAATAGCAAAAATAAAATATGTTGGACATGACGAGACTCGTAAAATGAGGTAGGTACATGTCGCCTGGTGTCAATCCATCATATCGAACGGGTCACTATCAACCACACGAGGATTTTGGGGAGCTGTTCTCTTGGAGCAATACAGCGGAAGAACAACATTTGGGACGTCATGGATTCATCGTTGACGTAACATTTGAATCCCTTCCAGACAGTAACTCCTCTTCGTTGAGGAGGTAATTACAGGAGTAGCACAATGGATATCGTATGGTTTACGTGCTCAGTTCGGGTCGTTGTTTAGACTACTCTGAACAACCTAATATATAATATGTACATACATACAAGAAAATAATCATATGGGCCTAAGTTCGACAAAGCCTTGAGCTTTCCCTTAGTCCAGGTAGGATAGGAAAATCAGCTGCACATATCTATGTAGTTCCAAAAGTTTCACGATTGTGTAAGGGTAGGTCCCCTGAACCCCGTCAAATAAAGTCCCCTCGATTACAGGCACCGTGAGGCATGGAAAAGGATGGGAGGGGGGCTATCGTCCTTTTTTTCAGTTTTTCGCTTGGAACTCGAAAACGGTGCATCTTAGCGACAATATTTATGGAATGAAATTAAAGCTTAGTAAATTTTTCACAGCTTTCTTCTTATATTTAATTACGCAAAAACGCATAGTTTTTATGATATACCCTATCAAAAGTTGGTAATTTAAATATTTAAAATTGGTATGGAAATGTTGTGCTGACACCATATATTGCAACAAACAATTGATGGTGCCGCTAACACATGTTTTGGTGTTACCGTTATAAAACTTTAGATAGAGTATATCTTGAAAACTATGCGTTTTGACGTAACTAAGTAGAACAAAGTTATGGTTATTTACTAAGCTTTAATGTCATTCTATAAGTAATGTCGCTTAGGTGCACCGTTTTCGAGGTACGAGGTAAATACCGAAAAGGGGGATCAATAATCCCTCCCACCTTTCCCACCCCCCGCGGCGCCTGTAATCGAGGAGACTTTATTTGACGTTGTTCAGGGGACCTACCTCAACACAATCCTGAAACTTTTGGAACTACATAGATTGTGCCGCTGATTGCCCCTTTTTTGGTTCATTTTGCCTGGGCTACCTGCGAATTTTCCATTTTCACTTAGAAACTATCAAAAACACCGAGATTTCTTTAAAAATATTAAAGTACCAGAGCAAATATGCCATCGCTGCCAAAATCGCTGCTATAGAAATGCAACGCGAAATGGCGCTCATAATGCTGATAACGGCAGAATCAATTCTCACTTCGATCGGAGAAAGTTCGGCTACTTACCGCTAGGGGCAACTCAGAACGATAGTTTTCTTAATACCGAAATTAACCATTACTGCGATAGCGTTCGAAAATCGAGAGCATTCGTAATAGGACTAGGTACAGTTAGCTCGCGGAAAAACAATATCTTGTGAAAAATATCAACATCCTTGCTTTTTTGCTTAGTTAGATATACTATGAGGCAATGGCTATGATTTTAATTATATTTCCCTGTACGATATATAATCATATTTATCGAATATCATATCGTGTATACTATGAATTTTATTGTTCATAATAGACAAATAAATAAGTAAAGTGTTTGTTTACATAATATTATATTTTATCTTTCCATAAATACCTATCCATAAATATGTATTATAATGTATAGCCAAATCATTTATAAGAATGCTAATATCACCCTCACGAAGTGCCTTTTGCCTATCACTGGGTCTTAATCGTGTAATAATAGTAATGCGTTTGATTAAAGTTTTGAGTGATTTTTCTAGCTATTCTACTGTGACATTGTAAATGGCAGTTGTGGGATCGTGATCTGTCAGGCGCGACGCTGTATTTGGGAGCAGGAAATCCAATCACATTATGATCGTTGGAAAGCGCAGGGCAGTTTCTTCAGCGGTTACGGCATTTTAGATGCCAGGAAAGCTGCAGCCTGACAACCGCTGTCCCATCCTGCATTTCTATTGTAAAAAAAAAAACATTTTTATCCACAATAACTAAATCGAAATAGCAGATATAGGTACATTCTTGAAAGCAGCATCTTTAACAAAGGCAAACCGATCGAGTATTACGAAAGATTACTTGAGTGAGACTAAAACAAAACCATCAAGCTTGTCGAAGGAAAGACGACCACAAAAAGCGCACATCCTTTACAGAAACTGACCTACTTACAGCCGCATGAAGATACTCAGCGGGCAAACGTAAAATAGGAAGACCGATATGCATGATGATATTATTTTAATCATGACATGAGATCGTTGTCAAACTGAAAGTGGATCAACAATACAAAACATCACACAAAATTCAAGACAAAAATCTATAATTCATTTATTCAAACAAACATAAGTAACCTAACATTACAACTGGTATGCTTAAAATAATGCCAACGCGCTGCGTAATTACACCAATACTATATTAATGTAAATATTTAAAAAAAAACATTAAAAATACATTATACAATGTTCTAAAAACTAGGATTAGTTGTCAAATTGCCCTATGTTTAACTGGAGAGACAGTTCCTTCCTCAATGTCCACAGAGAAGTGTTAAAAATGTCAATTTCGCAAGGTAGCCTGTTCAATGTTTTGATCGTTCTACCAATCGGTCTATCGCTTATAATATTTGTACGGTGTGCTGGCTCTCTGAACAGCCGGTGAGTTCGCATCGCTGTATAGTTAACCGGAGCGTACAGTGGAAAATGTTAAAGTATTTGTGGTAAGTATACATGCCTTTTGGTGATGTTTTAAGCATAGATAATGATTGCAATATACCTGCAAAATTCAAGTCTAAAATGAAGCTAGATGGATAGAGCACTGGATAGAAACCGAATTGTTGATATCGCATAAAAAATCTCTTGATACGCTCCATTGTCGTATTTCCTCACCAGATAACAGTGATGTATTCCAAGATACTTCGAACAATATATTATAATAAAAAATCTTTACATAATATTATTGATTTTTTTGCAAAAGTATAAAAAACCCAAAATTTTGCTTGTGCGATCGCAAGTTTTTAACACGTGGATGGGAAAATTCTGCTACATATCAACTATAAATCCCAGATCCTTTACTTCAGAAGGTCTGCCTATTGGATTATTATATATTGCATATAATAAACTAAATGTTATAGAAAGAAGAAGTGACAAAGATAGACACAAAGAAAATAAATACTTTTTACTGCCCTCACAATACTAGATCTTGTCCTCTTGTAATCAATATTGGTACAATGGTCGATTAAATGAAGAGTCGCAGAACAAAACTGGTTATTTACACCTTCTGACCAAAATGAGAAAACAATTTTATAAGCAAAACCATACTGATGCTTCAACATTTGGCTAATATATTTTTTGTCAAAAGCGAATAAATCCCTTAAGTACAATATAAAAAGATTCTATTCTTTCTTGATCAAAACCAGATAAATCCTCATATTACTATGTTAACATTTTATTAATCGAAAATTTACCAAATCAATATTTTTTAATTAAAAACTGAAGCTAATGACACTGGTAACGCCAATCTCACTAAAATAGCAGACTAAAACTATTATTCAAATATAAAACTGGTTAAACCCGGATCTGAGATCACATCTTTACGAACAGCGAATAAGTCTATTATTGTTTTTCCAATAACTTTGTTAGATTTGTAATATCAAAGTACTAATAAAAGATATATTTCTAAGCTTACAAAAGGGAAAGGTTTTTTATTTATTTCAATTAAGTTCAAATTGCAGTTTGTAACATGTTATTCCAGTATTGTTTTTTGTTTCTACTGCAAAATTTTCTTCGTTTGACTTCTGTTTCAGTTTGGTTCTGCAGCTTCTCAAATTATCTTTCTGTTCCTTCCTTAAAGGCAGGTGCTCCTCAATCTTAAAAAAGGTGGTCACTGGTGTATTCCGGTTACCGTATCAGGAGCACTCCTGCGCTTGGACAATTCCTCCATTCATTCGTTAATTATCTCAAATCGTGTAATGCGAATGCTATACTTATACGATGCGAATACTGTTCGACGGAATCGAAACAAGTGTGTGTAGCAAATTGCGACCTGACCCAGTTTCACACGCGCTCGCTTTGTCGTCCAGAAGCGACCTGCCCGAATTTTGTGCATACTAATAATACGCTTACTTACAAAGAATCGCCTTTCCCTAGGCCTTGAAACCAAAACTGAAACAAAGTCGAGTGGTCAGGTCAAATTGAGCAATCTTAAGAATTGCTAAGTAGATAGGTACTACACATAAAAATGAGAGGTAGACGAGACCTGCTAGGAGACGGCACTTGGATTCGCCAGGAGAAGAAGCACGTGAATGCACCATTAATCCATTTTTTAAAATAAACTAATATATAAGACGCGATAATGTTCAATGACATAGATGAACACATAGATGCTTATTGCAAATGCAATTAGAGAAGCGCCATCCAGTTACAAGTAAACTACCTCTATATGTATGGCAGTAGGTATTGCAGATAGTCGCTGCTTGTTGCGTTCTTCCCAAATATTGAAAAACAGGGGTTTAGAACAGTTTTCGGATACTAACATTTGTCTCTTATTGTACAATCCGGGGGGGGGGGGGGAGTTAAAATTACGTATAAATCGGAATAAAAATCAGAACATATTGAGATGAAAAAAGTATGCTTTGCTTATTCAAGGTAATTTGTTATTAAGCTATTTGATAGAAAACACCACGAAAACA
>JAOPUG010000105.1:8568607-8582006 GCA_027564375.1 Micropterix facetella
ATAATAATTAATAAAGTCTGCCTTAGAACAGGCTCAGGCCTAGTTAGACGACTTTCATTCATAACTGTGTCTCCACAGGAATCAGTTTTTTGCTATCGTCTCATATACATACAATATGACATGGTAAAAGTACTAATTCATTTGTTTAATACTATAAATGAATAAATAAAAATCTTTACATCACTAAGGTACTCGGCAATTACCTTCAAGAAATGAAGATTAATTGAAATTTTGATTGTTATGCTGAATTATTCCAATATTATGCGTTTATCAAAAATTTAGGTGAATAACAAATAGCAGCATGCCTTTACCCCATCTGTCAAAGAATCATGCATACTATTCAAATCACATAATACAGACGTGAATATCTAAGTTACAGGGACACTAAATTACCACTGACAAATAACATCAAATATAACAAACCCTTCTCATTCGATAAAAAATTTAAAAAATATCTACCAAATATCTATCAGAGAAATAAATTCGCACCGCTTGGAAGAATGAACAAGCGGCAACCAAATCTTTTTCGTCCGCTACCACTATAAATCAAATCTCACCATAAACAACTCCAAGTGATGATTCATAATTTTCTATCAAAACAACCTCAGAAATAAATTATTACATATGGAAATTTTACTTGGAACTAAATGAAAAGGTTCACATAATATATTTAGAAGAACACTACGGAAACAAAACGGAAGGCTCTTCGTTAAATTTACCAAGTTTTTACATAGACGCATATCATCATAGAAAAATCTTTAAATTGGGTGCTACCGTAATCCAAGTAAACAACGGTATCGACGGTAAACCATTACCTCAGTGTACAGATCTCTGCTTGGATCGTCATTTTGAATGCTGTGGTATGAAGATAATGGTGAGCAACATTTACATTTTCTCACTCTAGCGATCGCCAAATGGAAATTCAAGAATATCCATTAAAATATCAGAACTCTTTTCGAACGTTTTGAAAATAATAATATAATGATATAAATGTACATTTTTTAGTCAACTCAGAGCAAAGTGTAATACATGTAGCTACCTAAATATTTTGAGTTTGAATTCTGATGTTCACTCTGCAACCAGAAATACTGTGCACTCTGCCACTCTCATAGACAATGTTTTTTTTTCAAATTTGTTTCATAGCTCAATTACAGCACAAGTCTTCTCCGCTTGTCTTTCTGATCATGAAGCCATTTTCATTTCCATTTAAAACAAGTGCAAAAAAGAAAAGTATTTTAAAATCATCCGAAACTTCTCGAAATCGTACAAACGTTCATTTCTCAGTAACTTAATCAAATAATATTGGTCAAGTCTTCTGAATTTAACAGCGAAAAAAACAACATCTTCGTAAACAAATTTAAATAACATTACTTCACATAAAAGATTACTAAAATCATAAATACGAGAAGAATCAAATCTTGGTTAACGAAGGCTATCAAAGTATCCTCTAATAATTGGCATTCACTTCGTCTTATCCATAAATTTAAACATAGTGGTGGCATCGTTGCATCCATAAACGTTTACGGGAAATTGTACAGACGTGTTGAGAAACGCTAACATAAGCCATAAATGAAATCATGAAAAAGAAAAACAATTATAGTTAATAAGCGAATGAGTAAAGACAAAACAAGTGCATTTAGCATAATTCTCAACAACAACGATGGCATTATTAATAATCAATGCGATATGGCAAACGTATTCAATCAATTTTTCTCTAAGACAAATTAATTCTTCCAACAGGTAGCTATATCCAACAGGAAGTCATATTCCTCATAGCCATCATAACTTTGTCATGCGACCAACGAACGCCGTAGAGATTATAAGCATATTTAGGTCAATGAAAACAAAAACTCTTGGTGGGCCATACTGAAAGTTTCTAGGATTGGCCGCTTACGTTAAAGATATTAAGAAAGTAATTTCTATTTTTGAAAATGAAACTCTTTAGCCGTAGAATACATTTTATTTTTTACGTCTGTAATTCGTTTTTTTCTTTGTGGTGCGACCTAAAAATTCCTTGTTTACATAACGATGGCTTTAAGTGGATAAAATGTATGATTTTTATGATTTTCATTGTGGTTTAAGTCAACAAGAAAGTTGCCATAGACTTCAATTAGCATTGTTGATGAAACCCCATCTTGTAGCACGCTGTACTTCTGGTATAATGAATTAAAACGTAGACGTCTTCATCTCCAAGACGATTCACGCAAAGGCCGACCGGCGACAGCCGTAACAGAAAGTAAAATTGCTACTGTACGACAATTAATTCAATCGGATAAAAAGATTACATGTCAGAAAATTGGTACAACATTGAACATCGGCACGAGACAAGTGCAAAATATTTTGCTCGTACACCAGAAAGTTCGGAAGCTTTGTTCGAGATAGATATCGCATTAGTTAACGATAGTTGAAACCACAGAGTGTAGATTAGTGTGATAAAATAATTTAAAAATACGACGGAATGCAATCATTATATCGTAATAGGATACGAAAGCTGAGTGTACCTTTACGGACCTGAAAGAAAGGGTTAATCGGCGGAGTAATAATTGGAAGGTATGCCGACGAAAGTCAGAAAGGACGAAGCACTGTTAAATTGATGATTTCTCTTTTTTAGCAAGATGGCACATTGAACGACAATTCCAATTTGAAAACAAAACCGAAGAATAGTCAATGCAGATTGGTACGTTAACATTTGTTCGCCCACTATTTTAGAAAAAGTTGGTGAAAAGCGACCTCGCAGCAGAGTAGTCCTCCATCACGACAATGCATTCGTTCACTACGCTAAGACGACAAAGGCGTTTTTGAAGACCTCAAATGTTAAACAGATGACGCATCCCCCATACAGTCCGGACCTCGGACCCTGTGATTTCTTTTTTGATTCCAAAAATTAGGAATTAACTTCTAGATATACGGTTCACGGCTCCAGAAATGGCGGTGAAAGCTTTCCGAGAAGCCGTTTAAGAGACATCTAAAGAAGACTGAGCCAACTACCTTTTCCAAGGGTTTCAAATAATAAAAAAGTGAGAAAATTTTCAGGGAGAATATGAAAAATAGTCAATACAATAAAAATATTATGTGTTCTATTTTATAAGAATCTAGAATATTTCAGTACGGCCTAAGTGCTTCCCTTATTTTGAATCGCACCTTCATTATGGCATCTCATTCTGAGCTCAGCGTACCATGGATTTTAGGCAGCATATTTTCTACATGCAGAAACGCGTAATAAGAATCATAAATAACATGGACAGGTTTAGCAGGAAGTAGCAGGAAGTAAAACGCCTTAATAGAACCAATGAAGATGGAGAATAATAAGGGAAACAGCACTTCCCTGCAGAACGCCAGCAGTGATATCGACCAGTTCGGTAGTTGTGTCTGATATTTTAATACACTGCTTCTTACACACTCATCTATTCTTTTAATACATCTTTTAAAACATGCATCTAGTCAATTCTAGTCAATGTAATAGTCGATTTGCAATACCATTGGAATCTTTCCGATTCACCGTGATTGTCCGCATTATCCTTTCGCAATCATCCGGGAAAGAAGGGTTCCGTGGTGCCATCCGCCGGCGCGTCGGGGAAGGTTCCACGGCGACAAATGAAGGCTCCAGCCGTCGAGTGGTTGGCTACCCCTACGCTATTGGTTGCGTAACAGCGGCATCCCCCGAAAATCTCACCCCCAGGCGGTGGGGGCGTCTCGATCGTGACGTCATTGTGACGTCAGCCGGCGCGTCCCTCATAACGTTTCATTCAGAGCTGGCGCTCGTAGAGCTAAGCTACGCACTCAACTAGACCGGGCACCCACTGCATCTCTTGGGTCGTCATCAGGCACACACTTGACATTAAGGGGACCCAAATCGACCGCGCTTCTATACAATCGTACTTCCGGAATCTATTGTCCGAGAATAAAAAAAACTGTTTATCGTTTCTACTAGAAATCGTACCACTTATGTGCTACCCTTGCGCCCAATAATAGTAAAATTTCAAGCGACCATTACAAAAGGTCTGAAACTTCTGAAAAATTGAAATCTATTGAATCCTACAGACTATTTAAAACTGCTATTAAAAAGTATTTACCCAGTAGAAAAATGTATTCCCTCTCCGAATTTTAATTAACCTTATTTGCCTCTCTCTTATTTCTATTTCTTACGGTAATCTATTATTTCTCATTGTACGATTCTTTTTAGTGTTTTATATTCACTTATAACTGCATAGAATTACATCAATATTTACAGATTAACTTTTAACCTGGAAATATCAATATACCCATAAATATCAATATAGACTGCTATTAAAAAGTATTTTATTCAGCAAAAGTTTGTATTTCATCTTCAAATGGTGATAAATGATTTAACGCTAACGAAATGGAAGGTGATACTGCGTTATTCCTAACGTTATTTATTTGTAGGTAATCGATTACAGGATGTCGGCTGGCGGTGCCAATGCGTAGCACTGCTTAAACTTTTACAATTAATGTCGCTACGCGATACTTGGGTAAGTAGTGTGATCTAACTCCTTGAATGACTCGTTGTGATGTGGATGATATCTGCTGTGATGTACTGCCTTTTATAATCATCTTTATGATGTCTACACTTATTATCCTTTCGATGGGTGATTACCGAGCTTCCGTCTTGTCTGTTGGTTGCACAATGCTTGTCCATTGTCTTACAGTTTACGAGTGATGACTCATTCCTCGTTGTGAAACTTTTCATGATAATTTCGCGAGGTACATGCCTGAACTTAATTGACCTGTTTAAGTCATGATTTGATGTTGAGCAACTATCCAATTATGTTTCCTAATTGGGTGGTTACATACTCCCCTTTCTAATTGGCATGTTCCAAATTGACCTGTTTGAGTCAAGTAACTATCCAATTATGTTTCCTAATTGGGTGGTTACAGTGCTTTATTTATTTTTCTCGTGTTAATCTATTACTTTCTTGTTATTGTCGATTTTCTGTATGTCTTAATTTTAATGTTCTCTATTTACCTTTAATCTGCGTATTACAGATTACAGATATTAGGTACATATATTATTTATAGATATTTACAGATACTAAGATTATGTAAAAATGTAATTATGTATCAAAATGTGCTCTAGTTTTCTAGAGAAGACATTTAAAGTGCAATTATTTTTAGTCATTGTTGTAAACTCTTTTTATCCCAATATCTCTTGCTCTGAATTACAATAATGCACGTATGCTAAAATAACAAGCTTTTAAAGAGCTTTTAAGCTGAAATAACAAGCTAATATTCAGAGTTTCGTTCTGCGACTTGGAGGCCCTTGAGGAGACATTTGGACGGCGCCATTGTTACTAAAATACACGGAAAAAATGTATTCCAAATTACTGAATATTTTTTTAACAAACTGATGAAGAGCGGCTTCATGTTCGATACCGGTCTTTATGACGATTAAGCTATTATATTCACAGTAAAAAATACGTTCTGGCATACCGGTCCTATGAAGTACGCATACCGGTCTTTATGATGATTAAGCCATTATATTCACAGTAAAAATTACAGACGTTTTGAAGCGTTTGCAAAAATAATTCATTTTGATTATTTGGTTTCTACGAATTTTGGAGACCGAAAAAACAATGTTTTGGACATTCTTACAATAATTTAAAAACCAGGTTTTATCATTTTTTTATAATATATGAGGAATATTTTTTTCATTTTACCAGGCGAGATGATACAAGTGGCGGAATTGCTGCATGAATATTTTAGAAATTTCGGTGTATTTTGGATGATATTTTTTTCTGAATTCCTAAAGATTTCATAATACAAAATTATAGATTAAATACACGAAATCTTCTCATTGCACCTTTCCTGGTTACTTATCAAATATTATTCTCGGAAAATCGAACTAAAACAAATATTCTGCTACTTTATTTTCAATATTTTTCTATTTTTAGATGGTGTTTTTTGAAATCAAATATATTTATGGCATATCTAGCCTAAACTAAGTTGCCATCTATTGAAACGCAAGTTTTATGTTTATTTTAAATTAAAAGGATAGCATAAAAAATATTACTGATACCTATATGTTATCATGGTTATACCCATTAGAGAAATGTAGTACAATAGAATAATATATATAGTTGTACTAATAAATAATAATAATATTTTGTAAGAATGACGTTATTAAGTTATTCAGAAAGAATATTTATTTTTTTAGAATTGTTTTTGCATATCCCCTTCCATTTAACATAGTCCAAAGATGTATTTTAATTTTAAATATGATGTAATTGAAAACAGTTTTTCATGCTTTTTGGCAAGATGCTGTAAATTATTTTTAAAAAGGTTTAAAAAATATTTAGCATACCACATTTGGCGATGTTGTAACTGCCGTTGTCCAAGGTAGACTGTGTTTTAATTTTTGGGGCCAGAAATATGAAGTATTTTTACCCAAATGATGATATTTGATGATTTTATATATTTTCTTTTTATATCCCAAATGATGATTGAGACGAATGGTGATTTTATATATTTTTTTTATATATCGTCTGTTTATTATTTGCGAAAACTTTTAATTGACCTTCAGTATTTTATTTCCTCGTTCTTGTATATATGTTTTAACTGTAAGTTTTCCTAAGAAATGGAAATAAAATAAAATATAATACCATTTGTGGTATAGAAAACGTTACAGAGAAAGACTCTGTTGTCGGTTTGTTTTTTTTTTTGTGAGAGAAGATGAAGATTTCTTCTCTCAACGAAGTCTATCTGTTTTTAATACAGCGATATACAGCCAGAACCTTATATCTGCTGGTTCCTTATATCGGCTGGATCTAAAGCCGGTATACCACCGCGACCCCAACCGATAATAGCAAATTTAGACCAATAGATTGATATAGACAAAGGTATACCATTTTGACAGAAATTAAGTCCATAACTCCTAGACTATCTTTGAGAACATATATTAGTTTTCTGACACGGTTTGCTATAGTATGAACATGTTCATACTATAGCACTAGCATACAGTCTGATGAATAAAAAAACCTGTTTTGTCCGCACGTTTCCATACTATATAAATCGCTAACTGCAGAAAGAAAAATCGCCTTTTTCTGAATTTCCCAGAAGACAAAACAGACAGCTGAAAAATATTAATAAGTAACCCTAATAGTAAAAATGTTACTAGTAGAAATTACATATATTGTTGTTATATTCACTCTAACATATTAAATTATGTTGATAGATAAGAAGTAACAACTAAATGAAAATATTACGTTTTTACAGTAAAACAGAAATATTACAATTTACCATAGACTTAAATCAAAAATGACTTTCTTGCAGTCAGTCTTGCATTTTGTCACCCCGACATGGGTCACAAAGACTTGAGTAGAAGACGATCTACTGATCCGGTTCCGCCAAGGCCAGACAGAAGCATTTCTCAAATAGCGAGTGCACTGGCAAGCCACTGGGACCGCTAGATTTGAACGGACCACTCCTGGATTTAGCTCTCTAGTCCGGTTCCATATTCGAAGACGCCTTACCTACTTTTAGCGGCAAAATTTGTCGTGGGCCCGTGGTGCTCTTACTATATTAAGTTGGGTTGGAATTATAAAATGTTTAAATGTTTATTGAGTCGTAAAAAATAACGTATATGTGCAAGAAGACGTGGAGTCACGTAGGACGTAGTGATGTGCAATATATGTATATTCGCTGTATGTTGATCCGGCACAATTGTTTAAATGCCTCGAATCAGTACGTTCAGTATTTTATTTTGCGAAATACACTGGCCTGAATGGTACGTGCAGCACTTCGTGATATAATTTCTCTCAGGTTTATTTGATTCGTGTGCCCGGTGACCTAGCGTATACTACAATAAGCGCCAGTCTCACTATACGATACGGCCAGTCCCATGGCGACGCATCGCGACTCACGATTTGGCTGTGCTCAAAAGAGATTATTAAAACGCCGGTCAATAGAAAATATTTGGAATAAAAATAAATAAAAACAATCACGACCCAGAGACAAAGGCACTTCCCTTGAGGGTCATATTAACATTAGATATATACATTGGTTAGATACATGGGCGTGGCCAGGTTTTTTTATGTTCGGGGGGAAAACATTTATACCGCAATATATTTTATATCGCGAGAAGTCTATGTACGAAATACAATAAAAATGCTCAAAAAGTTTTTCCTGTGAGGATCATAATAATCGCTACGGAGGTTTGAAAAAAAAATATTTCTTTAACCACAGCGTAAAAGAGTTGAAGAATACTCTAAACAAATTGGAAACTTATCGAAGTGTACTATTGTCTACTAATATTGGGCAAACAATTAGTCAGGTTCACTATGTCATTTCGCAGGAATTCTTTGGAGAGTTTCAAAACGGTACATTTTTGGAAAGGTTATATAGTATAAGCAATAAGAAAAACAATGTTTCCATTGGGCCCTGGACGCCATCTTGGATTTTTACAAAAATACTGATTTAAAAACCAATTAAGCTGTGTAATTTCGTTGATATTTTGTGGAAAGTTTCAAAAAGGTACATATTTCGAAAGGTGATAACATAAGCAATAAGAAAAACAATGTTTCCATTTGCCTCGAGACATACATGGCGGTCATCTTTGATTTTAAATAATAACCGAATTAAAAACCAATTTTGGTAATATCTCGGCTTCTAAAAAACAAAAATATAATTTTCACAGCTTAACATACATTTTCAGGTCTGAGAAATGCAATGTTATCAAAATAAATACTATATATTCAACTAAAAAATATTTTCATTTATTTATTTAGTGAAGTATGGCTTAGTATACACATTTTCTTAAAAGAACAAGGTTTAATTATTTTTTAATTAGCAACCATATCGTCAGAATTGCTGTCATTATCCGTTTCATACTGGTTCTGGGTATCGTCGCCGTTTATACACTCACTGTCACGCTGGCAAAGGTCGGTACAGGATAACTTATTTTTTTGGCAGGAACACCTTGCAGAAGAACAGTCTTTCTTGCATTGATCATCTCAATTATTGCCTTTGGAGCTGGAAGAACATCTGTCATGGTTGGTTTCAGCTGACCATCCAACTCTTTTTGCTAGTTGCTAGTTATTCTCTATAGGATCCAGCTGAGAATCCTGCAAAGCAATGATAGCCCGTCCCCACACTCTGGCTTGCATGTGGACTTTGAGGATATGTTGATTTAGATCTCCAAGTGTAGGAGGTAGCTTATCACTTCCTACCATATGCTTGCCAAATAGATACCACCGCAGTTCAGGGATATTATTGATATTAATGCATTTTAGGGAGTAGGCTAAACATAAGAACTCTGCAAAAGTTGACAACGTCGTTTCGGTGACTTCTGTCTCTGTTGAAAGCATCGGAAGAGAACTGATTACATCTGGAATTGCCTTCATGTAAGCTTGCAGCCAGGTTACTTTGCTTATACGAGCGAACCTTCCAGTATTGTCAGCGTCAATGAATGCATGGAAGGCTGGCAAAGCCTTAGCTCTTTCTGCCCCAAAGGCCCTTCTTATTGGATCTATCTCTATCATTCCAGAGACCATTGAAACCGACGTATTATTCAGCATAAGGTTATAGTTAGCTATGACTAACACCAGAGCATCGGTATCTAGGGAGAAGAAAACCATTCTTGCATCCGGTGGGATTCGTTGTGATGACTGGAAGATCAACAGTGTGTCTGCTTCCTCATTATTGTTGTCGCCGAAAACTGTCTTGGTCACTTCTGGTACACCCTGAACAACAAGTGATAATACGTTTTTGTGATGAACTGTTGTACTCTAGAGTCTCTGCAGCAAGATTTGCATATGTGTGTAATGTCACACATTTACGGTAAAAAAAATGAGCGTTCTGACGTTGAAAGTGACAAATATATGATTGCAGTCATTTTATATTATAAATGTTACTAGTAATTATATCATAAACACCTGATATAGATCTCAACACAATTGGAACTAGTAGCATTGCATTTATTAGTCCTGAAAATTAATGCTTGTCTATCAAAATTACAAGTTTGTTATGTAGAAGCTGAGATATTAACGAAATTGATTGTTAATCCAGTTATTTTTTTAAAATTCAAGATGGTGGCCACGTAGGACCCTGGGCAAATAAAAACATTGGTTTTTTATTGCTATAACCTTTCCAAATATGTACAGTTTTTGTACTCTCCACAAAATTACCGCGAAGGTTTAATTTAACATAGTTAACCTGATTAAATCATTTGATTGATGTTTGAAGGTTTTCTTAATTTTTGCTTATTTGATTTTGCTGAATTTTACTGAAAAATCTGATTAATTTTAACTGTTTTCCAACCCTATAAGAGGATTAACTTATTAACTTATTGACTTATAAATTGACTTTTAAAAATCGGAATCTGAAAAATCATTTGATCATTTTGGCTTATTTGTATCGACAATTTATTTCTCGGCGTATTTCTAAACAAACAGACGACGAGTAATTTTAACGCCCCTAAGGCGCCCGTTGTCAAATAGATTGCCCTCCGCGCTTGTCAACGTCAATTACTTCGGCCACCCAAGTGGCCAAGTTTTGAAATCCTGCACGAAAAATGTTACTATGCACAATAACTCGAGTAAACTACTTTCGACTTAAAAAAAAAACGATACCAACGATAGTTATGGCCAATACGCAGAGCTCAGTTAATTTTTGGGTCTATACGACGTATGGTTCATATAAATACAATTCATTGCGGTTAGATATATTAAACGCGCGCGTTTTAATATATCAAGGCGTCATACTTGTGGAAGAGTATCGTTTGACGCTCGTGCCGGCCTAGCGATGTTGGCTGAGATGGATATATGTTACGGTTAATGCTAGAAGATTGAGTAACCCTAGGTTTACCCGGGTTTACTTAGAATCACCCAAGGATTTTGGGTAATTTCCGAATAATTATTGAAATAAATTTTAATTCGGGATCTACCCATACTCACCTAGGCCAACCCAATGCGTTGATAGCTTTTCTTTAATAAAAAACATAAAAAAGAAAAACATAATATCTTTCCTAAGCATACATACCACACGTACTTAAAGTATTTTTGACAAAGATAATTCGAATACTTATATAAGTAATAAATATTGTAATTTTTTATGACAATAGTTCACAAAAGGCACGTCAAAAATAACACTTTCATAAATTACTAATGATGTTATTAAAATAGATATTATTTATTTAAGTAAGACGAACTTTTGTGACAATGAATTACAGAATTTTGCAATTACACCTTTTATAGCCTTGACGTCCTGAAAGCGACTGTTTATTTACAAGTTGTCTTAAGCTTTTTTTTCTGGTGATATATTTTCAGTGTCAATCAGTTTATCCCGATACACAGAAAACTGGTTCCTTGAGAACATTTCCTCAATACTTCCACTTTCGTTTCCTAGCCTATAAAGATCATCAATAATGTCTATAACTGGCATTAGAAAGTTCCGATTTAAATCAAAGAAGGCTTTCATTTTTTTAGTTTAATTGTCTAGCGCCAACCGTGTAGATTTATATTTTCATTTATATTTCGTTGAGTAGTACACATTTTACACAAATTTATGTATATAATACCTGCCCTTAAACATCTATTACACTCCAGTTCGTCTTTATTTTTTGCCATTTCTTCACCAACGATATCCTATTCTGTTTCTTCCGTATCAACTTCTAGTTCCATTATCTCACCAGTACTTCTTTCTAGTAAAATTTCTCTATCAGTCTCTTTTCTATTTAAAACTTCTGTCTCAATTTCTCCTACCATCTCCTAGTTCTGTAAGCGGCCAGTCTGGGATTCTAGCTCTACATTAAGTAAATCTTCTTGATGTTCTTCACTAGATTCCGGTCCGGTACTAAATTCAGTAAATATTTCCTCGAGCTCCTCTTCAGTGTGAATATTGGTAATAACTTCTTTTAGGAGAGAAGATGACGATGAACCAACTTAGACATCATTGCTGAACATGGCTGTATAAAGAGCTCGTTTTATTTTATCGTGAATAGCCTTGTTTTCCGTCAATTGAACGAACCGTAAACCTTCTGACCATCGCTTGCAATTTTCGTCTTTCGTCCACGTCATAATCATATTTTGTACGTCTTGATTTGCTCGTTCTACACTACCTTGAGACTGACTCTGAGGAGGTTTCCCATGAACTATTTTTAAACCATCCACATCGAGCATAACTCTTCAATTATGTGTTTTGCAAACTCGCTCCCATTATCTGATCCAAAGCAAAAACTGTCCAAAAGCTTATTTTTCATTCGATGCTGTCATCCATGCCCAACAGCCAAATGAGTTTCATGCAAAATATCGAACATGTCATTGTTAGTCACATAATATTTAATTGTTGTCTTACTTGAAGAAAGAGGAGCAATCAGTTTCTCGGCGCCACTTACCGGGCACAAATCAAATCGCTTCAATCGCCGGTATTGCAAAGTGGTTTTCGATTTTGGCTTCGTTTGTACTTTTACCAGAATTATTTCCAAATACTGTTCGTTGGTAAAGTAAAAACAATTCAACCCTGCCACAGACAATAACTCTTGGAATTTTATATCAAAACGCTCTCTAAAAGCTGTACATGCACTCTGTTCGGTCGCCATTTTGTCACTGAGAGAGTGGCGCTCATTATTATACACAGAGAATAATTATATTATATACTTTAAAATAATATTTTTTATCAGTCGTAATGAGGAATCGCAATATGCGAGACCAATTGTGTTGCACTCGTAAATCTATACATTACGCCATGTTGCCTTAAGAAAGCCACTTAGCGTCAAGTTTTCGATTAGACGTACGCCATTACAAGTAATATTATATCAGTAACACCATTGCACTAAATCTTAAGACATTGTAATATGGAAACGATGCCATTGCAGGGCGAAATATCGTTAGTCATCAGTAGTCCAGAAAATACTATTGCATCGTAGGTGTTTTTTATACGTCGAAATGCAACGGATAGTCCAGCGAATTGCTTCACACAAACGATAAGGACACGGTTACATTCTAGCATGAAAACTGTGGGATTTTGGCGTCTTGGCAGTCAGACTGCTATGTCAGTGCGTACAACCAAAGATAATATAATAGAGTTTATATCTATTATATTATCTTTGGTACAACATACAGCACTGCTGGAAACGCCAATTTGAAAATAACTTTTACCATACCGGCAATGGTCTTACAAAAGTATGCGTCATACATGGCGTAGCTTGTGACAAGCAATGCGTAGCGTATTTAGGGCGACGATGAATGTTAAAAAATCTCATACAAATCTCATAAGAACATCTCATACAAATGCATCGAACGAAGACGACTTTGCGCATTTGTATGAGAAAATTAATAGAAACGTGCTGTAGCAAATTTATTTTTTAATACACTAATATTTATTTGAAAAAAAAATATCTGTGGCACTGCAAGTTTAATATATATAGTTTGTGTAAAAATAGCAAAAT
>JAOPUG010000105.1:8650559-8663858 GCA_027564375.1 Micropterix facetella
ACTCCCCTTCTTCAGCATCATTCAACACACCCCACAACAGGTATTACTTTTCGAAGCAGTAACCAGGTCTTTCCTTTCTCGCCCCTTAATCGTTCCATTCCCCCCCCCCCCCTCGGGCATTTAGTTTTTAATACAATAGTTTGTATTCTATGCAGGCAATATATATATTTTTAAGAATCTTTATTTCCACAATGTACCACTGCACTGTATGATCAGGTCAGTTGTAAGATATTGCCATTTGGCTATAAGCTCACCTTTTTGTATTATTTTTTTAAAGTGCAAATAAAGAGTTTCCTATTATTATTATTATTATTAAATTTGAGAAGTTTGATATTGCACAACCGGCGTCATCTCTCTGGATTTTGAAAAGGCATTCAATAGGGCAGCGGTTCCCCAACTTTTTCACATACGGAACCCGTAGAATCTCATTTAAGTTTCGCAGAACCCTTTGTTTAGGGGGGGGGAGATTAGGGGGAGGGCGGTGATAGGTTCTCCTATAACGCACAGGCGATTTTTTCAAGATAATTAACTACTTATTGAAGAAATTTACGCAATCGAGGGATTTTTATATCGAAATGAGCTTACTCTCAATTCACATTGTGATACAAAAACCAAATGGTCAAATAAAATAAAAATAAAATTAAGGTGCGCCTCGCGGACTTCGAAGCGTCAAAGTCTATCTCCGTTAACTTTAAATTATGCTAGTTTATAACATTGTGACCTTCAACCTATGCTAGTTACAACAAATTTTGGATATATGATAGCACCGGCGCATAGTGCGTTACGAATTATTGCATTTTTATCTATAAAATAATCTCAAAATTTGGATATTTTTGTCTGTATTATAAATATTAAGAGTTAGTCTGAGGAATGCTTTGATCCCATAAGTTCATCATTTCATTGTGTTCGACTGTAGCGGCACACAAATATGGCAAAAATGGACATTTTATTAAATTAATTTCTACTTGTTGATTTATTACACATTTCATATTTCATTTCATTCCTCCATCACTTCATTGATGAGAAATAATATAACCAGTAATATAATATGGCCTTAGCAAAGAGGTGTTTTTAGAAGCCGGCTGTTTTTACAGCCGCGCCGTCTTTGTTAAAGAAACTGTATTAGAAAAAGTAATGATATGTAAGAATATATGTGCAAATAGCCATGACTGGCGGAATATAATATGTGATGCATGTGAAAATAAATACTTCAATACAATTATCATCAAAACAACGAACGATGAAGTTTGAATTTGACCAAATAAAAGGTATATTCACTTTTAAACGGAGAATGCGTTTAGGCTGAAGAAATATGGTTAACCCCTCATTTTTCACCATGGTTAAGCGAGCTTGAATTTACATTGTAAACGTTAAAGTGCCTAATATTGTCATCTTTTATGCTCAATGAAAATACATAATTTGTTACAATAATACACAGACTCATGCTGTTGGCCTTCAATGCCAGAATGTCTGGACAAATGTTGGGGACTTTTGCATCCTCCTTCAATGTACTGGAAAAGGCTAGCTGCAAGTCAGCCTTAGATCAAGGGCGGTATACTTACCACCATGATAAGCATATACAGTAGAACCCTGCTAGTCTGATCTCGGATAAACCGATTCCACGCTAAGTCCGACCATCTGTTATCGGCGATTGCTTACGTTTTCGGTGCGTCTCTCCGTTCATGTCTGTTGACCCGTGTGTCTAATTAAAGTGCTGTATTTGAGTGTATCCAACTAAATTATTTCAACCAAAAAACGTCAACTTGTCACACTTTCATGAATTACTGTACATTAGTTGTGTTTGGCATCATTCTTGTTCTGTATTTTCGATTAAAACTTCGTTTTATTATATTTTCATGTAAATAAATGTGTTCCTCTGATAATCTGACCTTTTTTGTGATCCGACCATACCCTCGGTTTCATTAGTGACGGATTAGCGGGGTTGTACTATGATAGCTATGATGAAAAAAATACAAAATTTGGGTAACTAACAACAATATACTTGAGGTTACTTTTCGTTTTCTTGTAATTTGCGATGTTATTCACCAATATTCGCCATCGTTAATGCCGATGACGTAGAGAAAAAGAAAGGTTGGATACTTTTTGAACTCACTATATATGTATGATAGTTTTGAAGGAATCTCTATATTTTACATTTACTTTGAAGTTTTTCTTTCAGGATATCGCCTGATGAGTGTACGGCTCCTTTGGGTTCTTTTCTGAAGCGGCTTGCTCGACTGACACCACCTGTTATCGATTCAACCCCTAAACCGAGCCTAAAGAAGGAAGTTGTGAACATGGCCAATCCGACTGAAGAGTTTTTAGCGTAAGTTAGTGACTTAACCTTTACCCTGTGACGGCTTATGGCTTAAAATAGGCCCTAATCCTGATACGTAATTAAATTGGCAGGCGGGCTTACTGCATGTATATTTGTTTTTGAATTCGTAATAAAAATTCCATTGAGCTGCAATATGTTTATTATATATTGAAGAGCGTTACTAAGTGTCGCTATAATATGAATTATGAGGACCTATGGCTTTTAATGTTTTAAAATACAGTTTCAAGGCCTCCAGTATCACAGTCATTTTTGTACTTTACAAGAAACTGGCCTTTTTTATCAAAAAATCAATGTAAAATGGAGTAAATGTGAAGTAAGAGAAAGAAAAAAAACACTTCTGAATTGACAGCGGCGACTGCTATATGCCCACCAATAGTGGAAAGTTCAAGAACCTGTATAATAATAAAATGAAAAACAGCAATGTCTTTTCTGTGGTAATGGCGGCTGCCTGTATTATAAATTTACCTACCCAATAAAATCAGTTGTCAGTCCAAAATCAATCAATGTTAGTTCAGAATCTACATGAGCCACCATCTCCACTTTGTTGATTTTATGCAAGCATCGAGTGGCATATCAGTGATTTGTGTCCCCTCACCCGCAAGTAGTTATCGGGTACAGTTGGTGATTGTCAAAGCTGCGAGCGAACCCGTCTACCACCCCAGGATGTTTCAACGAACTTTGTCGTTATATCACGCTGAGAGGAATGCAGACTTGTGGACAAAGACAATCCACCTATCAAACTTCACCACTGCCTGTCAGAGGCCAACTCTTACAGCAAGACACTGAGCAAAGACACCCAGCAGGCGACCTCGCGTTCTGACTCTCAGATTTGGATGGATTTCTCCATCCTCCCGTCTGATCACGGGTTCGAAGTCGCTTGCCCGTTTTCCTGGTGTAATGTTTGTAGTATTCCATGACTGGGAAATATTATAGATCCGATGCATCTTTTACTCCACATATATCACCCGAGATCAGGTGGCCAACAGATCGTTTCTAAGGATGGGTAACACAAGGTCAACATCTACCCTCGTGTCTTAGGGAACATACATACCCAGATACCCCCGGGCCTCTGCCGATTAATCAGCATGGCCGGTAAACCGACCAGTGCGTCAGCCGCCCAATTCCGCCCGAGGTATTACCTTAGATCCACTGCACAGCGGTTCCACCAGGTTAAGTCCCTCTTCTTGGAGGCTCCCGGATAGGAGCTTCCCCGTGAGTTGGGCTGACCAAGTTAACATGAGCGGCCATCTGGCTCAAGCTGCTATGAGCCATTAGGAACCTTAGGAGTTATCGGGTATATACAGACATGATCGGGTACTCACAACTCCTCTCAGCACTTTCAATCCATGAAAAATATCAACATTTTCCTCCTCAGGTGAAGCTGGCCATACCCGACCATTCCCAAGATTAAATCATTAAGATGTAAGAATGATAATAATACCCAAACCAATTTCACTAGAGAAAGTGTTTGCATTTTCTCCAACATATAGGTATTCTCTGACAAACTCTGACAAACTCTGGCATATTACTCATATATCCCTAAACTATTTCAAGCTGTTCAAAGTGATAGAACACTACTACTGGAATTGCAACTGAATGAACTATAAAAATAGCTTAGAAAACTGGTTTATTTTTAGTAAACACTTCGAAAGGGAAAATAAAAATTTAGTCTTTTATGTCTTTCACAAGTCTTATGATGAAGGGGGAAGTGAATGTGTGGTAAGGTGGACGAGAATGCTATAATTCCAATAATGTGATAAACCTAACTTCGGTTGGTGAATTCCCTCGTGTCAACGTTACTATGTAGTAATACCCTTATAATCGCTAAGACTCGATGGGGCCTAAGAAGAAAAACACATTGTTTTGTTTTTTCTGTTACAGAAAGATGGATGTTGGCTCCGGAGAAGGAATAGTTGGCGTTAGAAAAGCCGGAGTTGCCCTTTTGTGTCATCTAGATCGGCTAGCTGCACCTTTGCTGCCACAGCTGCAAGGATTTCTGACGGTACGATAAAAATTTGCAAATATATGCCCCCTGTATCCTCGCTCACTGGAGCTATTTAGAGGATAGTTCATATGTTCTTGCACAGCTAGACATATTTTAGCTGACTGCAAGTCATCCTTAGATCATGGTCGGTACACCTACTACTGCCATTACATAGTCCTTGCTGTTATTTACAAGTTAATTAGCTTCTCAGTGTGTTTGTATGTCGATTGTTTTTTTTCTTTTTGAGTTCTTTGTTATCGGCAATCAGTCGGCAGGCTATGAGTTGATGTGGTGACGTAGCTTATTCTCAAACCGAGTGTGCTCTCCGGTCAGAGCGTCTACTCATTCCCGAGGCCTAGAGCTATGGTCTGTCTTGTATCTCTAGGATGTTATGTCACTTGTCGCCTCGCGTAGTTCTGTATGGTCAACCAGCTTACTAATTTATTGGTATGGGTAATTATCCACTCCTTATATCTCTCTGATATGTCTCGGATTTCCTCCGTTATTGTGCTCACAGACACATGTTGATGCAGTTTATTGTTGGTAATATACCATGGTACATTTGTTATGATCTCAAGATCTTATTCTGTATTCTGTATGGCATTAATATTTGAGTTGCTAGTGCTGTACCAGAGTTGGATATCACACATCCATATTGGTTTTATGTAGGCCTTATATATAAGGGAGTTTGTTATCCAACGATAGTTTGAAGTTTCTCCCTAACATCCAGTAGAGATTAATATGTCGGATTGCAATCTCATCTCTTTTGATTTTTATGTGGTCTTTTCATGTCATGCGTCGATCCAGGTGCAATCCCAGGTATCTTACGCAATCTCTGTGCTGTAGTGTACTATCTCCAAGTTTGACCGGTGGACAGTTTCCTAGGCTGAGTTTTCTTGTGTGGACTAAATGTAACAAAATTAAATTGCAAATTAATTTAAATTTTGGCAATTGATCAGTGTCATTATTGTAAAGTTATCAAGTCGTGCCTGAGGGTCACTGATCATTGCCCATCCCTATAACTTACTTTGCCATCGTCGAACTCTACCCCCCAATATACGCCGGTCTTATAGCCACCAACTAGGAGGTAGGAGCTCGGTCTTTAAGCTCAGGGTTCGAGGAAGAGATGTGCTTGGCACGCTGGACTTCCTACCGCTCCACCCTTAAGTGATTTCTTTTGCTTCTCTATTTACTTGCCGATTTGTTAACCGAACAGTGTCCTAATGCCATAAGTTTGGCGAATGACTACAAGCACCGGTGCGGCGCTCAGGGACACTACAGATTAATTACTGGATCAGCCAAACCCGACAAAAATAGGTGGTACTCCGTTTTGTGGAACAAAACTGTTTTGCTGCTGCTGTTTTGTTCGTACCAACAAGGATTTGACAGTATCCTAATCTCCAAAACCTCCATTAAATCCTGTATACTATCTATAAATTGTCATCTTTCTTGGTGCTTCAAAAGCAATTTGAAGCCGAGTGTCTTAGAAAATCTTAGAAAATCATACAGCGAAAACTTTCATGTCGATACAATGAAAAAGCAAATGACAGATAAACAAACTTTTTTCTACAGCCAAAGAGTTCCATTTCTAAATGTTATTATTTTTTAAAAATTATTTATGTAAGTTACCAGTTACGAAAACTTTCAGTGTGACTTTTGTATATACCAATATCTTAGGTAATTTAATAATTCTATACTTACTGGTAATTATAATAATATTATTAAGTATATGAAATTAATATTTAATAAAGAGTCATTATTGTATATATTGTGAGACACAGGATATTTTTAAATTGTAGTCCTGGGGACTGCGACATGGCAGACCACAAAAATTATTAGATGTTTTCAAAGTCGAGTTACAGTATTTATTTCAATGGACCTAATATGTATTTTTAATTTTAGCTTGAAGGAAACTTATTTGGCTATATCTTACTAGTTTATTGTAGCGCGCCTGAGACACCCGTTGTCAAATAGATCGAATTTCGAATGGTACATTGGCAACTAGTCAGTCAGCAAGTCAAGTTAGGAGTGAAGTCAAGTTTACAAAAACTTAACTCATTATAGTTTTTTTAAGGTTTAGTAAGAAAAACTGGAACTCCTACGGAAACCTAAAAATCATTTTTGTATATCTGGAATGGATAAATTGATACTGATACTGATTTACATTCGAAAATTGTTGTTTCTAATTTTCCTACAAAGGAATACATTACGGTCGACCGACCGACCGACTGACCGACCAGCCGACCGACCGACCGACCCACCAACTGACCGACCGTCCGATCGTAAAAATGACCGACCGACCGACCAACTGACCGACCGACCGTCCAATCGTTCAAACGACCGACCGACCGACAGGCGCCCCCTCCCTTCCCGCACTGCCGCAACCAATGTGACACCGCATGCATCGAGTTACAGCGCATCGGGTGTCAACGCCGGGCGCCTACAGCGACTACAGCGTTACAGGTTGCATCAGTCAGTAAGTCTGTGATGAGCGTATCGATATATCTGGTTGGTTATTTCAACAGAATTGATCTTGTAGGAAACTTATTTAGCTTCACGCAAATGTAAATAAAACAAACATTTCTTATTCATAATTTTTTTTTCTATTTTATTCACATTTGGGGTAAAAAAAGAAACTCGATAAATGTTAGTAGTTGTATCTGGTACGAGAGTCATTATATCAACGTATAATTTATGTCACCTCAAAACCCTTCTCAATGATCGAGAAAGCTTCAGACTAGATTCTGGAGGCCGATTCGGTCTCTAAGAAGTGTTGTTTCCCTAAGAATATTATCTGAGCTCTGTGTCGGTAGATAAATAGTATATTTCTCTTGTTTTATTATTACAGAGCGTTGAAGGCTCCCAGGATATCTTCCTGATGGGTTCACCCGCACCTGCGACTAGTCCATCTTCAGTTAGCGCACCGGCAACCAAGTCAATGGTGAAGCTATCCCTGCTAAGTAGATTGAGAGTGAACCAGATTTCGTGTGCCGAAACTCAAGCTCTTATACTTACTGAGGATGGCATAGTTTACGCTCTTCCTTACGATACTCTCTCACCTGAGGTAGTTCCAGGTATGTACAACATTTTATTACTCTAACTTAGATATTTTAACTGGCTTGAAGTCGACCTTAGATCAAGGTTGCTACAACTAGCGCCATGACGAAGTCCTTATAATTAGTCTCTCAGTTGCTCATGACAACAAGGTTTGATAGAACCAAACCCTCAATATAATTTATACGGGAAGGCTTAAAAGGCTAAAATTATTCTACTCTGAAATCTTCTCTCTGATAATTCTGGAGTTATAAACAAGACAAAAATGGTTTTACGGTGACATTTCGGCATTGTTGCAACCGCCGTTGTCTACGGTAGATGGAAGTGTTGTCAGTTATCATTTGTTATTGTTCTGCTGGTAAGCAGCAAACTACTGCTGTTTCTACACAATGAGGGGCAGTGAGAATTTTGAAATCGCCGTGTACACAACACTGCTTTCGGTGATGGTGTGGAGAACATTTTAAGAAGAGGGTTCCACCCAGTCGACAGTTTCAAACCCTCGTATCGATTGAAATTCGCGGGTCTTATTTCAATGGCTTCCCGGGTCATGCGGGAAAAGTTAAATTGTTAACACAACGGGATATTGAATTTGTTCCGATGATTTGTTCCGCTAATTTATCCAATTCACAGATCAACAATTTTTCTCGCTAAACGTTTTAGTGGCCTCAATGTGTTCTATCGGTGGACTTGCTATAGATTGTTTTGTTTGTCCATAAGCATGAAGTTGCCGTTCTATAAAGGAAATTTAGGATGAAATTTTTATCTATTTAGTTTTGCCATTTTAATAGAATTTGGTTAATTTCTATGCTGTAGAACTATCGTGGACAGGAATCAATAAAAGTTTTGAAGGCGATTTTCAGCGCTTGCTTCTTGAGTTTTTCCCTTCTAATTTTTTACAGCATATGTATCAGTGAACCGAAACCTCTGTTGCTTTGGCAGGTTTAGAAGAGGAGCAGGTCCGTCAGGTGTCGTGCCACCCGGAGGGAGGCCATTTCCTGGCCTGTGGAGCGCTCGGCGGGGCCTGGTCTTGGGGCTGCGGAGACGCGGGCCGCTTGGGCCATGGTGACACGGCCCCCCGGGACATCCCCACCAAGATACAGGCACTTCTTCATCAGGTGGTGGTCAAAGTCGCCGCAGGAGGAACCTACAGGTTTGTATCCCGATACTTCTACATGGTTGCAATGAGGAAGTGGATATACTCGCAAGGTAGGGGTCATCGTCTCCGTCCACCGATCGGACCACAGGCCACAGGCCACATTGCAGCTTGCAAAGGTTAGGTGCACGAGGACTGTATTGATTAACACAATCAAGGTGGCGCCAACGAACAATAGGGCGCTAGCAGTGGTGGTACTGTCATAGAAACTTAAAAGCCTTGTTTTCCTAACTCTGTCAAGAGCCTAAGTATAAAATTAAATAAAAGCGTCAAAGCTTCAAATTCTTGCCATTATTTAAAACATACCTACGCAAATAATACGACACGTCGCAAATCGAAGCATCGATGCAATGAGAGCGAGCGGTTAAAACTTTGCCTATTTCGCTTCCTCTTGTAGGCTTGAGTCGCAAGCCTCCTCTCTCAATCTCGCAACGTATATCATGTCATGCACGAAGCAAGCGGGAGCACTATATCGCCACTTTTGATTACTTATCTCCCTCCCTCTTTCATTAAGCTTCTACCAAAGGGATATCTGTATGAGAAATCAACACAAATATATAGATGTCAGTTGATACATAAAGGCTCTTAGTATGAAACTTTATGCTAAGCATTTATGCCATTTAAAATTGCAGCGGGCGCAACTGGCTAGGTTCAGGCCGTTATAATATGTCGATGCAATGTTATAATATAATTGTATCTGTTATAGCTAATATTAATATAATTATATCTATCAGAAACAGTATTCTTCAAGTGTGTTTTTGAAAATAATATATACAAATTGTCAGATTTTAATGTCAATAATATATACAACTTTGACAGATTTTTCATACTTTGATATTTTTCTCAATTTCTTACATTTTGTATGTTAGTGGGGTATATGTGTCATACGTCATTTAATGAGATTGTTTGCTGCTCTTAAATTATAATTTCAAATTGCACGTGCTTTGCGAGTTACCTTGTATTTTGTGCATTATAACATTGAAATGGAAGTAGTGACGGGATTATAAGCAGTATTTTATATTCAATAACATTGAATTAATGAAACTCAAACACAAAAGGATAGAATATGTTAACTTTTTTCTATACCTACAACTTTGGTGGTCAGGATAACATTCTCTTGTTGTTTAATTAAGTACCTATCGAAATTGAAATTATGTTTTATTAGATGCAAAATTAAAATCAGAATAAGTATCTAGAGAAGTATGATTTTCTGCATATCAAAAGGGCAAATGCAGAATATTTTAATAAAAAAGTGTAAATATTTTTAAAACTAATAGAAATTACTCATTCGATATAGGCTTTCCAGATAAGTTGCGAAATTTGCCATATAGTGTGTTACAGAAATCACTTTTTGTGAATGTTAAATATTATTTCTAAAGGTTTTCCAGGTTTCCTGATTATTTCTACAATTTTCTATCCTGATAATGTTTTCGTTCAAATAGTCCTACATTGTATAACCTATAAGTTCATTTGACAGCTGAGTGTCAGATAGTATTTCAGTGTTGCAATAAAATAGTAAAAAAATTACCGATTTATTAGTAAATTTTAATTAATTAAACAATAAAATCATGCATAAAATAGTTCAATTTTAATTTGTTACACATATAACTGGACAAGTAGTACAAAGACATTTTAAAATTCCCTACTATTATATTAGATAAATTAATAATAGTACCCCAATTTGCACAGGGTCTTTTCTATTCTTTGACTCGGCCCATACATCAAATGTTTTTTTACATTCTTTCACAGTGCTGCTTTAACGTCAAGAGGGACTTTATATACTTGGGGCCGCGGAAACTACGGTCGACTGGGACATGGAAATCTGGACAACTGTCTTGTACCCCAATGCGTCAACATAGCTGAAACAACAGTTTACGATCGAGTTGTGGATATTGCTTTAGGTAGGCGATAAAATTAACCATCATATTTGAGCTTGTAGGCATCAGAGGTCAACTGTCTACTTCTGGAATGAAGATTTTTCAAAAAATAAAATTGAAATCGCACAATGCATTCTTGAGACAGACATTTGGACAACTAGACTGACACACAGACATTTTTTCGATTTTTGAGATCTATACAGTTATAAAACACCAAGATAAAGTTGTGGAAAAAGAAAAATAATAAGTTTTCTGGGTGAATGCAATATGCTGATGCTCGCCCTTAAATGTCGCCTGCCTAATAACAAATAACAGGAAAAGTAGCGATATTCATCAGCACTTTGGCACGTCCCGTGATTATGTAACCCTTGACATCCAAAATGGCTTAAAACCTATTCCGACAAGTTTCTCTCGTAGCCATGATTCCAAAAATACCCATATATGCTATGCTTGCTCTACCTATTGGTCGGATCCTCCTCTAGGCCAAATAGACCAGGATACACATGCAGCAGCACCCAAAATGGCTTAAACCTAGTCCAACAAGTTTCTCTCATCACCATGATTCTAAAAATACCCATATACGCTCTGCTTGCTCAACTAATTGGTCAGAATCTCCTCCAGACCAAGTAAACCAGGATACACCTGCAGCAGAACCTGCATGTCTCTGATCGAATTTGCTGCCACCTGGTGGTGCTGAGGTTCACCTGGTTAAGGTCGGACCACGTCAACTCTTGGGATATACGGACATACAAACGCACAAATGCACAAAAGCACAGCATGCATCAGACTATATGGCCCGTCCCACTTAATACTACGGACTCGCCAAAACCAATTCATTTTGCTGGAACCGGTGGCTGTATTGAACCGACGATTGAGGACCAATGTGTCAGTGTAATAACGCCGGGTTGTATAATTATTTTCACGGTGCGCTCGGCGATCGTAATTGGTAACTCTGCTGTAATCGAATTTGGCCAGTTTTTTTCATTATTACTGTTTCTACGCGCTTTTGCTATTCACTTGCGTGTTGGCAATATTTCCATATATATACATTAAAAATGGAGCCGGCATTCACCGACCGGGTTCCAGCGCATTATAATATTATTATTACTATTCCGGGGGGTGAGGTGTGGACTCCAGACCAACCACTGGCTGTGGTAGGTTTAGGATAGCTGTCTTGCTGCATTCACCCATTCACTCCCCCTTCAAAGCTATAAATTTGAGATCAAGCGGAAAACACATTTTAAAATGTTTTTTCTATGTTGGAGTCGATTAGTTTTCTAGAAAGACCGATATCTTTAAAGGGATGAAACAGAGATTGCAGGCAAGCAACGAGCGCCAACTTCCACCACGTGAATGTGAACAGTGAAGCTGTTCCGGATGATGTCATTTGCAACATCATTGTATATATTTAATTTGTACTCATTGTCTTTGGGGTCCATGGAAGAGCGAATTCTACAATAATTCTACATCTTGGAGTGTATTCTGGGAATTTATGCTGAAAAGCATTTGAATACAATTTCATCATCTCTGGTGTCCAGTCATATAATATTATTTTTCAGTGCCTCGGAGAGGGAATGCGAAAGTCTCCATCTGTTATCCAGTCATTCTGACATTGATGGCCAACAGGATGTGCCATACTGTTTCTGTCGTATTCTCGTCACAAGAGTGACTTCTGCAGATCCACATTGCTCCATGGTTGAACTGCCATACTTCAGACCAGCGAATGGTTCCAGCAAGAAACTTTGTGGGCTTGTCCATGCGGGCTTGTAAATTATACTGAGAAATAAAAATTAACTATTGTTATGGCACAGAGCATAGCGAGGCCACGAGCGCCAACTTCCGCTGCATGAAGGTGAACAGTGAAGCCGTTCCGGGTGATGGCACTTGTGAGATCGTGGTATTTATTTAATTTGTACTCGTATTTTTTTGGGATATTTGATTTCCATGGACCAGTTAATTCAACAATAAGGGCCATTTTTCGAGATGGAGTAAAGAGTTGGATCTGGATTTTTTTTTCTTTAATCACCGTGTTTTTTGTTACACGTAGGTGAGGTGAACTTTTATAGAAATTATTGTGTAGTGGAAACATCTTTGTTGTTTCTTAAACTTCAAATCTCCACGCACAAACAGAAATTATTAGGATCATTTACACACTTGCATATTTATTCTCTAATACATCACAACAGGCACAGTAAAGTAAATACAAATTGATGGAATTCACCGACCTGAGTCGGGCCCATCATAATACTATTGATACACTTCTGGCGGGTGAGCGGTGGACTCCGGACTAACGACCGGCTGTGGTAGGTTTAGGACAGCTGTATTGCCACATGTGAGTTTACACTTTACCACATTGAATTCCCCTTTGAAGCCATAGAATTTGAGAATTATAATAAAAAATAAAAACAAAACCAGAGTATGTGCGTACATTTCAAACATTAAAACAATACTGATTTATCAACTATGATTTTTAAAAGGCTGCTTTGCTTTGACACGTATGAACCATCTAAACATGAATCATCACACATAAACACATGTTAGAAATGATCTACTCTTCAACTGTATATGTCATTTACTGAAAATTAAGAGTTTAACTGTTCGCATCGTTTCCTGCGAATTAAGAGTTTAACTGCTCCCATCGACTACCACGAGAGAAATATTTGAAAAATGTTATTATACAAAAACTGTGAGTGATTCTGATGGTATATTTGAGTTAAGTGGGAAAAATTACTTTAGAAACACAATAAAACTCTCATGTGCCAGTGTTATTTGATTCACTAAAGACACAGCTTTGATATGACGTATCCTTAGAATATTCGCTGAAAGTCTCCTATATAAGATCCTAAATGCTTTACCCATTAACATATACCTACTTATCAAATCCTACCTGAAA
>JAOPUG010000105.1:8673696-8685342 GCA_027564375.1 Micropterix facetella
TATATGTAGGTGGAAGACAGTTCAGCACATTTGAATGAGAAAATTAATAGAAACGAGTTGTAGAAAATATTATTTTAAAAATATACTAGTATTTTATTTGAGAAAAAAATGATGGTAAGTACTGCAAGTTTAATGTATGTATATAGTTATGTAAAAAATACAATGGTGAATACTTTATTGTTATTGGAGATATCCTTTTTTCCTTTTTTAATCTTTGAAGTTAAATTGAACCATACAAATTGACAAACTCCAATTTAGTCTACCTTTAGCGATCTTCTGGCAGTGACCCTCGTCAGCTGGAGATCCCATCAGAATGACGACCTGGTTGTGGATCTTGGGCTTCAGATGGTCAAGTTGCTCCTTGACCCAAGTGAAGTTCTTGATTACCGTAGCTAAATCCGCCGCGGTCACAGTGGTCAAGTTACGGTACACCTATAAAAGAAAGAAATAGGTGCAGAAACAATATCGCTTTTCAGCTTCTACCTCAACGTTCGCTGCTCCATCCGAATGCGCGTTTTGCCCGGTGCTGCGGTAAATTTCGTGTTTAGGTCGAATGATAATATCTTATTACTGATATAGATTTTGTCAGTCGACCAACTAACGAAGTTCAAGTGATATGTAGTACACCTAAACCAGTCACTTACATACAGATATATAATTATTTATTCCCAAGTGTAAATAAAACGAATATAGCTTTTTTTTAAAATATATAATGCTAGTTTCATTTGTTATATATGTATATTATATATGTAATTTATATATGTATATGTATATGTAGGTACTCCCTACAAGATTAAAACAATGTTTCTCACCCAAAATTTGCACAATTTTACAGATGTTCGTTGTGCAATTAAGCCTTTTCCCCATGTAAAATAATGATATTCCATTTACTACTTGCTACAACGACTTTACTAATAGTTTTTTTAATCAAAACAACGTAGTGTTAAATTGACATTTAATAGCACGGCAGCGTTGCCGACCAAACCTACCTATGTAAACCTACCTAGTACTACCTACCCACCCAAAACGCTCCGCGATCGCACCCAAGCTGCTCGCTAGCTGATGCCGTGACACCGGAGTATAACACGGCGTTACCAAATAGCATAATTAAATATCATAATTTATTAGGCAGTATTCTGAGTAATAAAATGGATGCATAATTTCAACTTTTATTCGACAAAATGAAAGGCGAAATGGAAAATCCGACAAGTCTTAACAGAATGTATAACGATTACGATAATGGGCAGAATGGATGAAAAACTGCCATCAATCATAGCCGAAAATAAAAACATGAAAATTGAAATTGAAAGTCTGGATAGAGTTGGAATACCTGAAGAGAAAGTAGAAAAACAGCAACATAATAATTTTTGGATAGAAGGAGGAGGAAAAGTCTACCGCGGAGCTATTAGAGATGGTGAAGAAAAACTTTGAAGGTGATTTGGGTGTGATTCTGGAAAGCTATGAAGTCAACCGAATCTTTAGTATTGGAAATGCGAACAAAAGCGATAAGCCAAGGCCAGTTCTCCTTTCTTTTGTGAGCCAATGAAAGAAGAGTCAAGTAATGAAGAAAAAGAAGAACCTCTAAGTCTTACACGTGTCAGAAGATTATTCAAAAGAAGTTCTAGAATAAAGGAAAGCACTGATGCCTAGACTAACAGAAGAAAGAAACAAGGGCAATATCGCTTATTTGAAACATGATACTCATAGTAAAAGAAAATGAGAAAAGCAAAATAGAAAAGTCAACATTACGTCAAAATGATGTCCACTCAAGGAAACAGCAGACACTACCTAATAAAGCTAACATAATAAATGCCTTTGATATGATGAAGAGTAGATCAAACTCCCTTTCTGCATTTCCAACTGACAAGAAACAATAGCAACTAAATATCGGCAAACTGAAAACCCAACCAACTAAGAAAATAAAAAATGAAAAAATACAAAACTCTTCCCCGAGCCAACTGGTCCGCTTAGGGAAAAATGACCAAGACCCTCTGAAGAGTTATAGTAATACACATAGAAAAACTAATGACATCCATATCGCCACCTTAAGTACAAGATTTGAGAAAACAAAGATAAATTGATCAAATCAATAATAGAATGGTACCCGAGAGATGGTAAAAGGAACAAAGGGAAACAGAATAAACTTTGGGAAGACGACATCAAAAAAGTTGCTGGTCCAGAATGGATTCGGGTAGCGAAGGACAGGACAAAATGGAAATCTTTAGAGAAGGCCTTTGTCGAAGGACAAGCTGTTACAGAGAAGAAACTGGTTGCCGATGGACAAACACCTATATATTTAATGAAACTTTTAAGATGATAAATTATAAGATATATCTATTTTAATTAATGTGTAAAACATACGATAACAGACTTATTTTTTTAATTTATTTTAAGTGGTATGAATCAAAATACATGAACATATAAAAAAAATATTAATTAAAAATTATAGTGTAAAAAACACCTCTTGTAATTAATGGACTAATATGAATTATGAAGACCTCCGTCTTTTAATGTTTATGATAGGCTCGTCTTCTAAATACGAAGCAGTAACAATTTTATTTATTTTCTCGTATAACTGCAAAAACTGAAAAAAAATAGCTTCTACATTGACAGCGGCGACCGATACACGCCCACTGAATAATAGTCAAAAATTTAAGCAACTTTATAAAAATAAAATAAAGGACAACACTATATATTTTGAATAATAATAGTGGCTGACCTTTATTATCAATATTTACTGACCCAATAAAATCAGTCCCTGGTAAATAATTCCTTTTTATCACCACTTTAATACACTAAGTATCAAAACTCTATAATGATGTTTCTACTTCTCATTTAATCCATGTTACAATGATTTTACGATGAAACAAAGCCGGGTTCTTGTAAAATACGAAAATGACTGTATCACCAGCGGTTTTAGAACTATATATCGGAACATGGTCTTATCATGAACATTAAAAGTCTTATATTATGATGCTATATGATATATTATAATGATATGATATATTATAATGATGCTTAGTTACCACCTTTCAAAGAATTATAATCATACTCCAGATCAAATGAGCTAGCCGCAACCGGCAATCCAGTTTCCCGCTGCGTTTAAGGCTTATCTTTAGCCGTGACCAGCCACAGGTAAGTAGTTAAGGTTACTTTTAATATGTCATTAGTATTGTCCGCTAAACAAATGTACTTGTATTTTTTAAATTTCTTCTACTAAAATGGCAGAAAACATACTCCGGAAAGCCACTGACTAAAATTGTCGCAGTCGCTGCAGATGAGTGATGAGGCAGTGATGAGTGGCAAAGACCGTTTCGGAAAGAAGAAATTGTGGCTGTACAAGATTCAATTATATTTACCTGTATGTACTTCATGTACCGTCGGCATTTCCCACAGCGCGACAATGACTTTCCGCTTGCACTGAGAGGCGAGAAGCTCACTTCGAAGAGATGGTCCATTGCATCAATCGTCCGTACAAAATATCTAATTTAAAAAAAAGGTGATCATGGATCAATATAAGTATGGATATAGGGCAATTTTAGATATTTTTGGTGAGGAGTTAATTATTTCCTGGAGAGACCAAGATACTTAAAGAGGTGAAATAGAGATTAGGCTGGGAGGCCACGAGGGCCACCGCATGCAGTTGAACAGTGTAGCCGTTCCGGGTATTTGCGAGATCATGGTATTTCTTTAATTTGTACTTGTGGTCTTTTAGAATATATGATCCCCATGGAATGGTTATTTCTACAATAAAGGCCTTCTTCTAAGGATAAGGAGTAAAGAGTTATATCTGAACGAAGGGCTGTGCATCGGAGACTTTCAGGGAATTTATACTTTATCATGATGGTAAGTATACCGTTCTTGATCTAAGGCCGCCTCGCAGCCAGTTAAAACATGTTTAGCTGTGCAAGGGGTATTACTACGAGGGGACATGAAATATCCTCTGAATAGCTCTAACGAGTGTGGTTACTGGGGTCTGAAATTGTATGCTCAAAGGCATTTAAATAACATTTCAGTATCTCTGGTGTCTAGTCATACAATATTATCTTCTAGTGCATTGGAGGGGGAATGCAAAAGTCCCCAACTGTTAGTACTTGGGGTACACCAAAATAATCAGTAATAAGACAAATAATAAATGGAAAATAACTAAAAAATATTATTTTTCTTTTCTGAAGTACACTTAATTAAATTACATTTGTTTTAGTATTCGCCCAAATATACTATTGAGTAATTTCAATCCGAAATCGGGGTAGTTACAACGGCAGTTTTGAAACAACTTATTAAAGAAAGGGTCTTGAAACCGCTGACCATGCAACAAATCTTTGTTTCCCGGAGATGTAAACTAATCATTGGGACTCAGGTTAGGACTATACGGAGGACAATTAGGACTCCATGTTTTCCTGCTCCAAAAATTCCTTAGGTTTCTGAGCATTATAAGAATACTGGGGAGATTTTTTTAAAAAGATTAGTATAGATGAACAAATAAATTTAAAGAGAAAACAAATTTTAAAGATTTTCTAAAGGTGAAAACTTACAAAGCATGTCTAACGTTTAATAGGAGCAATTTAAATATGCGAGCAGCTTGAATTATCACAGCAAAATGTGAGACTTACTGGAATTTTCTTCTGAAGATTTCTCCGGTGTGCCTCAGAACGGCCTGGAAATCAGCCTTGCCGATGGCGATAAGATTCAATTGCTCCTCAACGGCCGATCGCATGGTTGGAAGAACCAACTCTGGATCAATCTAAAATAAATAACACGAAAAGTAGCGATATACATCGGCAACTACGGCCCGTCCCGTGATTGGTAATCCCTGACTTATCCAAAATGGCTTAAAACTTATTCCAATAAGTTTGTCTTACCATCACGATTCCAAAAATATTCATATACGCTATGTTTGCTCTACCTATTGGTCAGATCCTCCTCCAGGTTAAGTAAACCAGGATATACCTGCAGCAGCACCCAAAATGGCTTAAACCTAACCCAACAAGTTTGTCTCGTCACCACGATTCCAAAAACACCCATATACACTATGCTTGTTCTACTTATTGCTCAGATTCTCGTCCAGGCCAAGCAAGCCAGGATGCACCTGTAGCAGCACCTGCAGGGCTCGGATCGAATTTGCTGCTACTTGGTGTGCTTAAGGTCACCCAGGGAGGCAGCATACCAAATTTGGTTAAGGTCGGATCACAGGAAGTCTTCGGTTATACGGACAAACAAACAAAACAAATGCACACATGCACAAACACACAAACGCACAGCATGCATTAGACTATGTATATGGCCCGTCCTATGTAATACTATGGATGGGCCAAAAACAAAGATCACAATCTTGCAAAACAATCAAACATTTTAGGAACATGGAGAAATTTTACTTAACTTGGTTAAATCAAACTCAACCTAATTTGCCTTTAATTTAACTAAGTTCCAATCAAACATTAGATTACAGAGTGAAGCGCACTGCATCTTAACCAGACTTTTTTTGTGAAACTACCTCTACACTACGTTTACACCATACTCCCATGATGAGTCGGGCATAATCCGGAAAATATTGTCTACCGCTAAGGGCATAATCCAAATCTCGGAACAAATGGCCACAAATTACTTTTCGACCGTGTATCCAATGCGGTCCCATACATACAGCCCTCCTTAGGACATTACGCCACCGCACCTGATTTCGTCTCTCAATTTCCATCTCTAGATGAGATTCGCACTCAGGTAAAGGGAAATGTATCGGGTTCAACTCAGGGCCCCGATGGTATTCATGACTTAGTGAACAGTGTAAGCCGACGAACTTGCTAAGGTGGGAAGCAAATGGAATGTTATGCGGTCCTGAACCATATTGTGGTATACCAATACGTCGTATACTGTGGTGGTCCCCATACTGTGGTGTACCAATACGGTGTACCAATACCATACGTCATATAGACCAAAAAATTAACTGGGCTGTGCGAATTGGCCATAACTATCAATTGGTAAAATATTTTTTTAAAACGAAAATAGTTTACTCGAGTTAATAAAAACTCGAGTTATTATTAACTTACTATGCATAAGCATAGTAATATTTTTCGAGCAAGATTTCAAGACTTGGCCACTTGGGTAGTCGAATTAAAACATCGGCTGTCAAAAACGCTGCCAACAGAAAACAAGAAATGAATTTTTGCAATAAAGTGGAAAAACGCACATGTAAGCAATGTGCAAGGCGTAATGCTAATGTAAAAGTGATTTTCATTACAAGATTCGCCCCCGTTCCGCATAACTGTTACCCTGCATTTTCGGTTTTATTTTCGTAAGTTTCTTCCAAAATAATAAATAGAGAGTATACCTTTTATTTCGATTATACAAAGTGATGATTTGGCGCGTTCACATGGTGACAGCTTTTAAAGCTCTACTAACAAATCACATATTCACATTCAGCAGTATAATAAAAGTGTCACCTTTTGATATCCATGCACGAGAACGATGCCAAGCGTCGTAGGTATCAGCTTTCTTCCGTTGCCGACTGCAACGTAATTCCTTTGGCAAATATTGTTTATGTGCACTGGAATGGAGGCGTCAGTTCCTATGCCATGCTTCTCCATCAATGTGATCAGCTCCGATTCGGTTAAATAATCTGGCGGCGATGTCTGGCACTCGGACAGCCTGCTATCGTGGATTTTCAGAACATCGCCAATTTGGACGACGGGGACATATTCATTTTTCCCAAATGACTGAAAGAATCAGAAGATAAAGGTTAGGTAGAAAGCAGGCAGCCGTCCAAAGTTACAAATGTTAAAGAAGCAAAACGTGTCTTTAAAACTCTTTTTTTTTTAATAACAATATTACACAATATATCCCCCCCCCATCTTTGTTCGGACTTCGGTTTTACAGTTGAATTTTCTGTAAATGGTAAGCTTTGTACATCACTTTTCTCTCAAACATCCCATAAAATAAAGTTGGAAAGATCACGTAGCTTATAAAATACATTTCTGATTTATTATACATCCGAGGTGTGGCAATTAAGTTCCGGGAATTTAGTTAGAACTCGGGAACTCGCAACACTGCATTGTTCGTAAACATATGTCTGGAAAAAGGGGACCTTCCTTTAGTTCCAGTCGAAGTTTGAAGTCAATAGTATGTTTTTATGGTGAACATGGGTCTCACAATACAAGCAACGTGTTGTGATCCAATTTTTAGTGAAATCTGGCGAAAAACCCTCAGAAATCCTCTGGAGTTTGCAGGTGGTGTACGGAAATGAGTGCATGTCGAAAATGTGCGTGATTGAATGGGCGAAGAGGTTCAAGGAGGGGCGAGAATCGGTAGATGACGATCCGCGTGAAGGACATCACCTGTTGTACCGATGCGAATGTCGAGCGTCTGCGCGAGCTGATCTCATCGGAACGGCGCTTAACCATTCGAGCGCTGTCTAACGAGTTAAACATCAACAAAGAAACCATTTGCAAGATGTTGCACGAGAATTTGAACATGCGAAAGATTTGTGCAAAGATGGTGCCAAAACTTCTCACCCATGAACAGACCCCCGAGACCCGTAAACAAAGTCAGCAGTGGGTGGAAAAGGGTGGGGAGCGGCGAATGAAGGCGAGGATGTCCAAGTCGCGACTGAAGGCAATGTTTTTCGATATCAGCGGCATCATTCATCGTGAATATGTTACTGCCGGTGAGACAGTGAGTGGACAGTTCTATGTTGGCATCCTGGAGCGGCTGCGGGCACTTCCATGTAAGGCCCAAACTCGCCGAGAACGGCTAGATCTTGCACCATGACAACGCGCCGGCCTATTCCTCGTTCATTGTGCAAGAGTTTTTGGCGAAAAAAGGCATTACAATGTTGCCGCACCCACTCTATAGCTCCGATATCGCCCCCGGTGACTTTTCTTATATCTTTCGAAGCTGTAACCACGGTGATGAACGGATTTACTTCGGAGGATTCCCATGGGTGCTTCTAATCGGAGCAACGTTGGAATCGTTTTGTAGAGTTAGAGGGGGACTATTGTGAAAGTCGATAATAAAATTTTGCTCATAACTTAATTTGCTTGTATTTTATTGACAAATTCCCGGAAGTTAATTGCCACACCTCGTATGGCGCCACTGGCTCGTTCGCCCTCTGGTGAGAGTAATGGGCAGCAGCATGCGCAACTATCAACTAAATTATAATTTATATGGAAAAGTCTACAAATTAAAGAAATAGATTAAAAAGTATATAAATAAAACACAATAAGAGGGGGAAACCATTTCAGACCACACCGATTCATTTGGCGTTATTCATTTTTCTCTAGGAATTATAGTTTCTGAGATTTAGGTGCGAATGTAGGGACGGACTCATCACATATTTTTTTTGTTAAATAAAAAGTACAAAAGTTTTGAAAAACTATCCAAAAACTACCATGTCAGCTGTCAAGTTTTGCTTTGGGTAGAAAGTGCTTTAATGTATTGATTTGTGTTAAAAATATACAGTATATCAATAAAAAATAAACATAATCTTTAACAATATCAAAGTCAGTGATGTTTTAAATTATAAACAATATATTATTAAGGAACACAAAATATTCTCATAACACAAACAAAAAAGAAGAAACATTACAAAGAGAATTTTAAATTTCGATGTAAGGCCGCTTGGTGTCTGTATGTGAATGTTGGTTTATTGGAGTTAGTTTGTGTTGAATGTGCAATGTCATTGAGGGTAGATATAACTGATCTGTGTAGTTGAACCTCGGCTTTATCACGCCTAATTAGGGAGGAACCAAGCAACTAGTTAAGAAAAAACTAACCTGCCAATGCATGACTTCGGTGTATCCTGCCTCGATAAGGGTATTTCCTGTATAAGAGAATGTTTCGCTTCCGGCGCTGAAAGTTATGGTATTCGATAGATATCGGCAATCTTTTGATAAAGTCGCAATAAAATGCCTGGTTATATAGTCATATATCCGCCAAGCGTCACCGTCCAATTCATTTTCACCTACGACAATAGAACATTCATATTGTAGCAGTCTCTATAGTGATGAAGTAGATTATAGTACCAGCGACTGGATCGGTGGTCGCAGCCCACTACTTATGAATTAGTTTGTCTATGAATTAAACTTACTTGCAGACTTTGATGGAGTGATGGGAGGGTGATCTCCTGCATCGTGTCCTTTCTTCGGTTTGTTGATTCCATCTGCTATTAATTGTCTAACATCGGAGCCCCATTTTGACGAACTCTGCTGTTGCTTTAATACTGACCTGCACATCAATTTATGAAGCAGTGAAATCTATCCTCGGCAATGAGCATACGACACAGATAATATAAAAATTCGCTGGTGCGAAAAGTCAACCTACTATTTATTCCAATGATTTTAGATAGATACGAGATGCGTCAGCAAAACAGTTTTAAACATTTAACGGATTTAGTTATATCAGAAGCAAGTTAAGCTTAAGCGGTTATAGCTGGACGAGTGAATGCATCAATAACACTTGATTAGACTCATCGATAGCTGACGCATCAAAAACACTGGATACGTTAACTAATGGTAACAATAACAAAAATAAACTCATCCTACACGTTTGTCTATTTGCATTAAAGTAACGGTATTCTCCTAAAAAATCCTCAAATGGATAAACTCACATAAGGTCAAAGTTCTCTGGATAGCTGGTGGTCTCCGTTCGAGGGTAGGATATATAGCCCTGAGTGTACAGCTTCTCGGCTACTTGCATGGCATGATGAGGACCAATACCTAGACCCGAAGAAGCCACTCTCATCAGCTCCACCGTATTCAGAGCGCAAGGACGAGCTTTCACCTTTTCTTTGGATGTTATGTCCAAAACGCTAAAACAATATAAAACAAAGTATTTTACCAACTGAGCTTCATTAAAAGACTGTTCGAAATGACTCATTTTTATATTTTCACATACGTTTAGAATATACATTTCCTTTTAAAAATATATAAAACATTAAACCATTTTATGTACCTATTTGCGACAAATGGAAGTTATTTATTTACTTTGGCCCACGTCGAGGGGGGCCAAGTCTTACAATCATGCGAATTTTTGTTACTAGGTTCGATAACTCAAGTAAACTACGTCCGATTCAAAAAAATCTTTCGCCAATCGACAGTTATGGGCAAAGCGCAGAGACCAGATGATTTTGGGGTCTGTACGACATATGGTTTTTTTTCCCAAGTCAGTAAAGTTTGCGGCTGCCGCCTCGCCAAAATAGCAAATGAAATGGCATTATTTGTTCCTAGTCCTTTCCGAAAACCATACTGGTTTGGTAATAGAATCTTGTGTATGTTTAAGTACTCTGTAAGTCTTTTTTTGTTAATTTAGAAATAAAGCTTAACAGGGAAATAGGTCTACAATTATTAACACTTTTTTATCACTGTTTTTGAAGATAGGTATGAGTATTGACGTTTTTAAGTTGTTAGGAAAGATTACGCTTCCAGACTCCCCCCGGCTATTGGTCAGTTGAACTAGACCGGTAAACTGACCAATACATCAACCGTCCAGGGTCGCCGAGGTGTTCTCCCAGATCAGTTGCACAGCGGGCTCACCAGGTTAGTCCTTCCTCTTCTGGGAGGCTGCCGGATAGGTGTTGAGACATGAGTTGGACCGACCATGATAACAAAGTTGGCCAGTAGGACCGGAGCTGCACAGCCCCATTAGTCCCAGGGACAGTGGACTATTGGCATATATCCATGAAGGTAGCAATGGGTCTCTTCTTGCTCAATTGTTAGATAAGCCAACGCTGTGACCCTACCTTTTGGCTTGCGGCGATGCAAAAGAAAAATCAATTAACCCCCACCAAAAAGTATGGTTATTATAACTGACGATATTATAGTGATAGAAGTGAGATCACTCGGTTAAAACTGGGTAGAGGTTTTTCAGAAAAATAAACGAACCCATTGTTTTTTGCCATTTTGCGGTTTGTTTGGATCAGTAAAATTTGTGATATTAGGAGTTCATATTGAGAGGAGGTCATCATCGGCGAGAGCCGTCATTGAAATCATGCGAAAGATGCTGCTCAAGCAGCATGAAAGAGTCAGCCGTGCCATGTTCCAGTTTATTGAAATTTTTTATAGATATTTTTGTAAATGTCAATAATTATAAATGAGACACAACACTCACGTTACTTCTTTCATCTCTTTAACAATCGAAAGAAACATAGTCGCGACTTCTTTTTCGAAGCATCTCACTCGCTGCCACTCGAGCGGCAGCTCTCGGCCTTCGGTGGTAGCTATAGTCACCGCAACCACCCAATAAGTCTCCGACTTGAAGGTCTGGATCTCATCGTGACGCTGCACGCAGAATCCGAGGGTCGGAGTCTGGCACGGCCCGTACGAAATGAGAGACGCATCGAGATCACCATAACGACCTGTAAGGATTACAAACGAGAGTTGTTTAAGTCTATAAAAATACATTAGTCTAAAGCGGCCAGTCCACGAGCTACGGTCTACGGACCTCGAGAGAAACGGGCGAGCGGGTCACGTTTTCCTTATTTTTATATATAGATATCTTTATCTATAAATATTAGTCTTTATTACTTCGGCCACCTATGTGGCCAAGTCTTGAAATCGTGCGTGAAAAATGTTAGTATGCTCGATAACTCGAGTAAACTAAGTCCGATTAAAAAAAAACTTTCGCCAATCGATAGTAATAGATAATGTGCAGAGCCCA
>JAOPUG010000105.1:8687905-8699610 GCA_027564375.1 Micropterix facetella
ACAAAATAAAACAGTAGATTATTAGATACTATTGGGCAAATCCATGTCAGGTCAAAACTTTCTGTTAATCTTGACAGTCAAGTCATATTATATTTAAATTGTCTATTTTTAATTGAAAGTCGATTGGTTTATTGCCTATTTTTAATCGAGTTGCATATAAAGGTAATACAAACCCGCCAAAGAGACGCCCCTCGGCGAAGGTAAACGTCACTCGCTCTAAAATATATTCCACCAATTTCGAAATTTTAATCTATTTTTAGAACGTTCCTACCGCATGCGGCCGACCTCGCATCAGCGACCTAATCCATCGTCAGCCGAAGTATAGTTGGGCGACGTCGGCCAAACTCGTCGAATGTGAAAGAGCGAGAGAGAGCGCGACATAGACCGCCAACATTGTCCAATGACGCACGATAATTACTAACAACGTTACGAAAAGAAAGAGAGCGCATTATATAGCGCGAGAGAGAACGCGAATTTCGATCGTTACGCTTTAAGCGATCAGTCAGTGAGTCAGGGATCAGCGTAACTGTATATTGCGATTTCCGGGTGTAATATACGCTGTTCAATACCAGCGTGACCTCAAATACATCCTGGGTTCAATAAATTCGGCGGCCGATTATTTGTAGAAGATACAATTGGCACTATGGTTTGGACTACTATAGAAAGTCGGCTATTCATTTCCTGTATTTGATTCAGCATATTGATACAGTTTCATCTATTTCCTGTATTTGTTTTGTAGCGTTTAGCATCACGGTGTCTCGTGATCTGCGTCAGTATGGCTATATGCGATGTCATCGTTTACAAAATAGAGCAACGTGTTGCCATTACTTTTATTATTTGCCTATGTGGAATACCTAAAACGCCAATTCAACCCAAGATCGATAATAATTTTCTACACGATAATGCGTCATTCCATATCAGCATTCGCGTGCATCAGTTTTTGGCGAAATAAGGGGTTTTAGTTTTCGAGCATAGCTATCACCAAGATTTAGCACCAGAAGACTTCATTCTCTTCCCCAAACTTAAAACCTCCCTAAAGGTTAAGCGTTATGAGGATTTTTGACATTTATACAGGTAATAGGAGTCGTGGAGTGATAACACCCGCCATGACCCCACATCTCAATTTATTTTAAAAAGAAAAGTGGATAACATTTTGAAACCACGACTCGATTATACATTTTTGGTATTTAAATAGGAATAGGAGTTGTGTAGTAAAATACACACCATGACACTATCCTGATTTACTCTTATTAAGACCAGAAAGTAGGAGAAAGTAAATTGTGTATATGTATTTTTTTTCATTTTTTACATAAGAGAACGTTATTATAACATAGTAAAAGATTTTTTTGTATTAATTGTAGTAGATAGAGAAAGGTCTTTCTTTAACATCAATAGGACGACTCGGAATATCTAACATAGGTAGGCATAGGAAAAGCAAGAAACCCTGAGAAAAATATGACGTAACCAAACTGAGGCGATGAAACCCCAATTTTCCCCCATTTTGACCCCCATTTTTTAAGTATCAATTTTTTTTGTAAGGCAAAAATAGCATTCGAAACCGGATTGGCGGTACAGTTCGAAAAACTCCTACTCTGTCACCGTTAGAGACTCATCGCCGAAATTGGAAAAATCACATTATGCAAAATACTGCCGCTGCTTTCTTTGCACTTATACTGGACAAAGGATAAGGTTCACTTCAATCACACAAAATGAGGCAACAGCACTGCAAATATTTCGAGGAGCAACGCGATCGACAGCAACTTCAGCGCCGACTCGCCTAGCCCAAATAATAAAGTTTTAAGTGGTCCCTAAACGAAACATAAGAGATTAGCGGAAACGCAAATATGCGAAAACATCAAATGAATAAACATTATTGTCAGTAGCTGCCTTATAAGACCCTCAACAAAATCTAGCCTTTGTGCATGTATTTCGAGACATTATTATCAAGTCCTTGAATAGAACACCGATAGTCCTTGGTGCAGTGACGACAACAGACACTCTGAACGAACATTCGGATTTCAATGACTGTTATTTAAAAAAAGGCGTTTCTGATAAGTAATTAACCTTATTGAATCATTATATAAAAATGTTCTTGTAATACGAAATCATATGTATATACGATGAAATGTAACCAATTATAGGAAGGCGTAAGAAAAGCGATTTAGACAAACTTATAAAAATTACGAAAAAACTTTTTTGTATTTTTGAACATTTTGTTATTGTTATACTGTATTGTTTTGATTTTCAACTATGTAAAATTGCTTCCACTGCTTATAATATTATTGTAAATGTAAATACGATGAACACCGATGTACATTTCAAAACAAAAACATATTTTTTTTTGAAGAGATAAAATCCAATTTTCACTTTTTTTATATTGTTTCCAAAGAGGATGGACAAAGCCAAATTACTCTCTTTCTATATTTTACACCATAAACGCGCCTTGTAATTACATCTGTGTTCGACAAGCCATAACGTTCGACAAGTTACATTATCCGACGAGTTATAGGTATTCTTAATAATCCTCTCACAATATTGCGTGAGAAATACCTGAAGTGTTTTTTAATTATAAACCATATTTTACTCTCTTGTACATTGCATCTATATATTATAACCTTTTGATGGGATAATAAAAACCCTTATTTACACGACAGGGCGCTTTTCATTTTGAGGTTGGTCGCAGAAGGTGGAAAGCGACGAAGGAGTATAGCATGTATGCCCAGTACACTGTGGTCGCGTTCTAGTTTATCTAGAGCTAGCCGTCATACAAATTCCCACGATTCGCTGATCTAGGTCTGGTATGGCGACCCTAAGGCTACGACAGAGGAGCGTCACTTCTTTTTAAGCACATGCAGTTGGGGATGCTCCCGGATATCTGTGTAGGTTGGTTTAGACCAGTTTAGAGGGTGACAGGACTAGCGCCCGGGCTTTTTGGCCACTACATCCGTTGCGTACCAAGCAACTGCCTTAGAGTCTAACGAGCCATCGTGGAGGGAGCAGATGTCGAGGGATCTGTAGTAAGATTTCGAGATTGCTGCCCTTATAGAGGGTCCAGAATTCGTAACCCGAGGCCATTGCACTATAAAGGAAGTTTTACCTTTAATACTGCAATGACCAGGAATAAACTCGCTAATATAACGAGGACTGGCTTAACTTCTACACTTAAAAACATGCAGAAAAATCCGCTTCTTAGTGAACAACAAAAATCTCAACGGTAATCCTATTTCAATAACAAGACCACCTGAAAATCAGGCATAATGCTGAAGGTATGTCGTTTGAATATATTAATCCATTTGGTTTTGCAGTAGTAAATGAAATGTTTTTATTTTTGCTTAAATTTTATACTTACCTTGTAAAAACTACTATCAATAAATGCTATTATTATGTTCAGAACTGTGACAATAATCGGAACCATAAAGATGATTATTCTTAAATATAATCAGAATCAGAATCGTAATCGGTAAATCAATAATAGTTGCATCCCTAGTTTAAATTTTGAGGGGTAGATATTTTTTGGGGAATAACATAGTTTTTTTATAGTTTTAAATTCAAGTTACAGTGTGTAAACTGGTGATGTCATACGACATGAGTAGTATGTACATTTTTTCACTTTGGTCACTAAAAATGTGTGAGGGCTGGTACCAACCTCATAGCATATATTCTCTCCTTCTTTATCACAATCCAGCCATAGTATCAAATAGTCGCAGCCCTTAGCCTCGTATGACAGGAAATATGGAATCTTTAGCTTGGGATTTGCTTCTTTTTTCTCAGTGGGGCAGGTAAACAGCTCGGCGGGATCCACCCTGTCCCAATTGTTGTACTTCCCGAAGAAGTCCAGGCTCATTACATGGCCGCAGACCGAGGTCATCTTGAAACGTATCGTCTCGCTGCGGAAATTGCCAGTCCATTCATGGACGGAGCACGCCGAACTGACACCTGCCGAACACAAAGAAAGAAGATTACTTGATAGGGGTTTTGATAATATTTGAAATCTGTTTATCATATGAGGTGCCATGACCATTATTAGCATTGGCGTTAGCAACATTGACATAAATATAGAGCAGACATCGGCCAGAAATTAGGCCAGCTGGCTTCTTCGCGAGAGGCTGCTAGTTAGTCGGCAGTTCAGACGTGCAATTGACATCTCCGCTTCAATGTGTCTCTTTGCCATTCTAAGACTTAAAATGCTGTCTTGCATATCGAGAAATGCCAGAAGACTTGCAGTTGGAATTTTATTTCACAGATAATATTTTTTTCTGCAACGGTTCAGTGGTATTTTGAACGTGCGTTAGTGACGCTGCAGCATTCATTTGTTTCCACCGTGGCTATTTCTTTTCAAGTTCAGATTATGGAGATACGACTACATCTCGTACACATTTTCCCTATCGATTCTAAAACCGAACCCCAGTATTGCTATAATGCTCTCTCCTAGCATGTTGTCTCACTTCCTCGTGTCCTGCAATTCGATAGCATCCCCTCGCATAGCCTTGGCTATAGCTAGGTGTGTGAAGAACAGGATTGAACTGAGGGTTTGGGGAGGTGGTGAGAGCCCCCCAGGTATTGCAGGGGAAAATTGGGAAAATTTCAGTTGTCCAATATCTATTTTATTGTCTTTCTATCAGATTTATCAAGGAAAGCATGTGCTATTTTTCTCTATAAGTGAGGGGGGTTGTGAGTGCCCTAAGCTCCCCTCCCCCTTATGGATGTCCATGTTCCTTCGAGTGATTCTTTATTTTTTTTCCTGAAGAATGCTGAAAACTCAAAGAATTGAAAATGTATATTCCTTTATTAGTAGTTTGGTCGCAGTATAGAATTTAATTAAAAACTAACACAGAAAATATCAATTTACCCATTTTTTCATTAAAATATTTCATACTCGCAACCACTGCTGAAACAGACATGGTGACCCGATAAATCGCATACTGTGCGCCGCTGTGCTCAATCTTATTATTTTTAAAATATAAAATGCAATTTTCCTAAGTCAAATCTATTTTTAATGTGTTCTATAGTTGAGTATAAAAGGCCATCAAAAAATCTTCATAATTGATGATGTTAAATTATATACTCTGGACAGCATTCTAGACTACCAAAAATTATTCATAATTTGTGTGGCCTAGGTTTTATACCTTAGCCTAATTTACCCCAATTAGCCGACCCCTGCTGTAAAATTTATTGTTATAGTAATAGGGTATTTGTGTCCTGTCTGGCTGCTGAGGAGATTGTGTTTCTATACACGTTCTAGTCGACGAACTTGAAGATCGATGGTTCTCGTCCAATTTCGTTCTTGAAAATGGAATTATAGATGTTGTATATTTGCATGCTCTCTTTTCTACAAACTTTCGTTGAGAAGTTTTGGTTTCAAACTTTATTGGATTTTGGGTCGCCAAGCAAAAAGTGACAATCGCAGTGACGGTATACTGCAATGTTATCAATTCAAAGTTTAAACTTTACATAAACAAGCATACTTTTATTAGTCATGTGCCGTCCGTTGCTGAGGATGCCGGCTAGAGAAGCCGCCAGCGACGGCTTCTCCGCCACCATTAACGCAGTTTTCATCGTGTATTAAACTCTAGAAACCAATTGGAACTTTGATCACAATTCGAAACTATATTTAACACAAAAAAAATTAACTTTCTTCATTTAAATATATCGCGACTTTTCCGACCGCACCACCGTACATTGCCAAAGAGGGTCGCAACTTCTTCACATACAATAAGATTGACGTTTAAATACCGAACGGAAGCTAGCCGCATTAGGAATTGACAGTGTTGCCAATGTGAACAAATAGCATGGATGTTTCTTCTGAATGGCTAGGGACCTTAGCTAAAAGGTATAAAAAATACATCTGAAAAATGAACATCCAGACATTTCTTTAACAATGCTTCGACATTTACCATGTCAGCTTTACTGTCATTTAATTTTTTTACAAGACTGACGAAAATGAATACATGGATGTGCTGGGAAAACCTGCGATGGTTTTTGTCTTTTACGTTTAAACAATTTTCTACATAATTATTTAGGAGCTCAATAATGACTGCAACATTTTGTTTCCCATTTCTGACTGATTTTATCTCTTACTGTATAATCAACTGGTTCTAATGTAACTGCAATATTACCCGTTATGTAGTTCCAATGACTTTATGGTCATCGTAAATACATACCTTTCCTCCATTTGTATACTATCCTTAAGTTTAATTTTCCTTGATGATGGCTGATGCTTTATTCTTCGATATATTTGAAGGTGTTACCATTAATTAAATAACACTATTATTTAATAACTTGTTATTTAATCAATGGTGTTAAATAAATAACACTATTGTTTTAATAACTTGTTATTTAATCAATGATGTTACCTAAACAAAGTATGTTTTCCTATTAGTTAAATACAGTAGTCCATTAGTCACGAAAGCGACACGTCAAGTAACCAAACAACTGATATGTATTTGCTACTGTTTTTACCTAAGTTTCGCCATTTAAATATTTACCTATAATAATTAATTATTAAAAATATAAATCACGCAATATTCATGCAACTATTGCTATTGCCTACAAAATAAACATTTTTTAAAGTTCAAATACATTTCTACTTGTATTTTCAAACAATAAATAAATTCATAAAAATACACATATATGTATATATGTACCAATAGGCGGGAAATTAATATTTCGCTTCTAATCACTAAATGCAACACTTTTCCTAACTTGGCTAGCTTCTGCGCGGTAACGTAAATGTGTATCTTGGTATGTGAAGAGTCGCGACCCCAACAAACTAGACATTTCGATTCCATTTGGTATTTAATTTTAACGAGAAAATAAGTGCATGGATCGGTGTTATAAAAAGTTTTGTTTATTCGAACGTTCATTGTAAAATTAAATTTACTCACACAGTGGCGAAATAGTCATATTTTTCGCATTGGAAAAGAAATTCGTATGACGAGCAACGCCTTAGGCCTTAGAGTCTGGTGTCCCGTTAAAGAGAATAGTTTTTTTTAAAAATAATATAGGATCGTGCTAAGTCTGGCGAATGTATACCCGTGCACTCACGAGACGATACAGATTGTAACGTTTTTCAAAATCGAGTTACGTCATTATGGGTATATTTAATAGGGTTTTGTACAAAAAATGGTTGGTGGTTCAGGTGTAAGGGTTTTTAGAGGTGTTAAAATTATTATTTCATAAAAATAATTTTAATGTAGAAGACCAAGCAAGCCACTTATCTCTACATTATTATTTTTTATTTCTTTAATGGTTGCAGCCCCAAGAGCACGATTTCTGACCACAGTAGTAAAATGTAATAAATGTAATTTTTTAATAATATACGATATTTTTTGTGCATATTCTTTCTATAATATCATAAGTTAAGTGATATTGGAGAAAAACCAGCCCAATATTTCATGACATAATCTTCTACCAATTGTCATGTCAGCCTTTCTGTCTGTCGCTAAGTGAACTTGAAAATAAATTGTGAAATTAAAAGTGTTTGTTATCGTCACGGACGTCCTGTTTCATCGTAAATTCTCTGGATTTCAATAAGGTAACTGATCATTTGATCTCCTTTGCCCGGTTTCAAATTTTCGCTATATCTTTTTCCGTTTATTGACACGGAAAGTATTGTCAAAACATTCCGCTACACCGATTTAATTGTTAAATAATTGTTATCAGATTGTACGGTCTATTTAAGTAAATATACTGATCCAAATTGAATAAATGTGTTGATGCGGAAATGTCTTAAATTTCCTATGGAGATAGTCTCGTTACTATCGATTTTTCGAATGTGTGGGGCAAGTGACATATTGTGCGAGGTTTATTGTTAAAAGTGTCGGCTTATTGCGGTATAAAATTTCACCACATCAGTTATTGTACTTTAACAATTCTAGAACATATTAAAAATATATTTAGCTCAGGAAAATTGCGTTTTCTAATAATGAAAAAGTTAAGATTGCACTATTTCCAAACCATATTTGAAAACCATGCGCGCTGATAATAAAAATAAAAGAAAAACGGCTAGGGTTTCCAATCTGTCGGCAGCTAAAACTGAGGAAACAATCAGATAGGCCCTAAAACACTACGATAGCAATATATTTCTACGAAATGTGTGCCGAAAAATCAAGAAAATGTCGTTTTTTTTAGGTGCCAAAAAGTTGAACTTTTGCACAATTTGGCCGCAGCTATAATCACACATTTCGTAACAATGTCACTGCGTTTTATTTCTTGTGCTGAATAGAACATTTCCCCATCGTTTGTTATTTATTCTATATACATAGTTTTAAAAAGCATGACAGTTTGACATTCTCCTAACAAAACTGTCCTGTTTTGCAGTGCATGCGCGGCTCCATCAATATAGTGTTTCATCAGATTTTACAAAATTATCGTAAATGTGATTTTGATTTTGTAAATAGGTAAGACAAAGAGATAATTATGAGATTTAATTTTATTTAATTTTTTCACGCTCACTTTACCTGTTTATAAAATGAAGGAAAATGCACCTGCGCTAATAATTATAAATCCTAGGACGAGTACTGATACAATGGCCTATTTCCATCCTCGGTTCCATCGGAGACTTTAGTAGCTGATGACACAGGATTGTTAGACTGACTATAATTGCAGCCAAAGGAGAAACCCTTTTGTAAATGAATACGTCGTATATCATTTTATAAATTTATACTGACTCCTAAACGTTCAGTTGCTTAATATTGGTATGATAATTTACATTATGATGAACGCTCCTTATTCAATAGAGGAGGACATTCGGATTTTATCGCATGACCGCCGCTGACTTTGTTTATTTCGTGTATACGAATATAAAAATATTCTACATTATTTGCATAATTTTCAACGAAAATTCTAGTTTTCTTGGAAACGGACAACTATATCCACAGTTATCATTGAGTAGGCTGTGCTTTTTAAAAAATCGTGAAGTGGTTTGTGGGAAAAATTGACTTTTTTGTACTTGGGATTTATTTTGATTTTCCGACATTTTCTTGGTTTTCCGGCAATCACATTGGAAAAATATGAGGTGTGTCTGGAAAGTATCCGATCTGCTCCGAGGGCTTCGGGTGGTCGTCTCTTCCAAAGTACTCTCCTTGGGCATGTATAACAATCCTGGTAGTTATTTTCAGAATGGCCATCAGCTCTTTCGTCATTTTGTTTTATGTCTTACATTGGCGAATCTTTTTCCTTTCAGAAGTATTTTTAGTTTCGGGAATAGCCAGAACTCACACGAAGCTGTGTCAACGCTGTCGGGTGGCTGCCGAACCTGTGCGATGCCGTATTTTGCCAAAATCTCTTGAACAAAGTTCGACTAATGTGTCAGCGCATTGTAGTAATGAAGCATCCAATCGCCGCTTTTCCAAAATTTATCTCGTTTTCTCCTTCCAGCATCTCGTAACTCTTTCAAAACTCGCACATAGTATTCGTTGTTGACTGTTTGTCCTTGTGGAGCATATTTGTGATGCATAACCACCTACGTGGTCGAAAAAACAACCAGCATCGCTTTTTTTCGCTCTCGGTGAATCGACCTTTTGAAGGATTGACTTTTTGTTTCTGGATCATACCCTTACACCTATATCTCGTCTCCTGTTATAATTTTCTTGAGAAAATTATCATCGTTTTAACAGTATCAAAATTATCTTGCTCCACGTCCATACGAAATTCTTTCCGTCGTTGCATGAGCAATTGTGAAATAAATTTTGCTGCAACGTGACTCATTGCCAAATCTTCAGTTAAAATTTTTGAAACTATGGTTTTAGGAATTTTGGTATCCTGTTCTAATTCTCTAACAGTTAGATGTCGATCCTCTTCAATTGCTATTCGAACTTTATTCACATTTTCCAGTGTTCTTATCTACGCAAGTCACCCAGAATGAGCATCATTTTCGCCAGTCGATAGTTATGGCCAATGCGCAGAGCAGAGCCAGTTGATTTTGAGGTCTGTACGATCTACGGTTTTTTATTTCAAGTCAGTTAAGTCCGTCGGCTGCCGCCTTTCTGCCATGATAGCAAAAGATAGTTCATGCAGCCACTGCTAGATTGTAGTTTTGCATATTTGCCAATTAATACCATTGATTACATATAGAGTATATAATCAATGCTAATATATTAAGTACAAACGGAACTGCCATGGAATTAACCGACCAAGGTCGGGCCCATCATAATACTGTTGTTACTCTTCTGGGGGGTGAGCGGTGGACTCCGGACTAACGACCAGCTGTGGTACTTACCACCAATTCACTCCCCCTTCGAAGCCATAGTATTTGAGATGCGGTAATCGCGGTTTTAGATATATGGATAATAAGGACCATCTTCCGAGATAGGGAGTAAAGAGTTATATGTAGACAGAGGGCTGTGCATCCGAGACTTTCAGGGTCTTGATATTGCTTAGAAACCGAATCGACCTCCAGGATCCAATCTGAAGTTTTCTCAATTATTGAGAATGGTTTTATAGTGGGATGTTTTTTGCCTTTAGAGGCATCCCGCACAAACTGTTGGTGGTCTGGAGGGAACTGTCAGACCTTTGTTGGCACGAGCCCCTGAGAGGCTAATTACCTCACGAATAACAGCAACGACTTCGTCATGGCGGTAAGTATACCGTCCTTAATTTAAGGCCCCCTTGCAGCCAGCCAAAATATGTCTAGCTGTGCAAGGGGTATTGCTACAAAGGGAACATAGACTATCATCTGAATATCTCCTAATGAGCGAGGTTATTGGGGTCTGGAAATGTATGCTGAAACAAAGTACTAGGAGATAACATTTGGAGTTCTTGCACAAAAATGATTCAGACGGCAGAGGATCAGGAGCCTTTATTGAATATTGCAGGAAACATCGCTCAAGATGAAGCAGTCATATTTATGAGCAATTTGACCAATCTTTCGTAATGCTCCAACCGATAACAATGTTAGCGCAATAATAGCAATTATCCGAATCTTAAGAAATCTTTGTCCTAGTTACGTTCAGTAGCATATGTGAGACTATTTTTTTGTATAGCTGGACTTATCCAGTGTGATTTAAAATATATGTATCACCTGATGTGTTTTACAAAAATATGTGTCACCAACTCTTAAGCATGTGTTTAAAACAACTTAATTAGGCACACATTTAAAAGTTCATAAAATAGTCTCAAATTAAAAATGTGGTAATAATTAAACCTTTAACACACATACCTACATATACAGTAGACCCTCGCTATAACGCGGGTTTGAGCTGGTAATGTGAACCCGCGTTTAGGCTGAACCGCATTATAACGAAAGGCAATACAATATTCATAACCTTGTACTCTGTAATTAATGTGGATATTCAGTAACCATGTACTCTATGAAATTAAAAAGCATTATGTTTTAACTAGCAAAGGTTTATTTATCAATCAAAAAGTTTATTTGACATAAGCTTAATTTTTAAAATATTCTGCTTAGACTTAGCTAGTTTATTTAACATGTCCCCTTTCAAGTGATCCAAGTTGTAACTTCTCAAACAAATTAGACCTTAATGTATGGAAATGTTACATTTGCTCTTTTACACGCAGGCCACAACCATTTGTCTATAATTACAAACTTCAAAATAGCTCCTTGGCTAGAATCTCCTCTATTAAAGATCTAGGCGTGACTTTTGATTCTAAGCTGCTTTTTAACGAACATATTAATAACATTGTCAAGAGAGCGTCTAAAGCACTAGGTTTCATTATTAGAATGTCAGCAGAATTTCAAAAAGTTA